>JAVQJV010090069.1:0-39024 GCA_036024995.1 Gadopsis bispinosus | reverse complement strand
GTGTGTGTGTGTGTGTGTGTGTGTGTGTGTGTGTGTGTGTGTGTGTGTGTGTGTGTGTGTGTGTGTGTGTGTGTGTGTGTGTGTGTGTGTGTGTACACAGTATGTGTGTTATGTAAGTGGCAGTTGCTGCTGGGTTCAGGCCCCAGGCAGGATCTCATAACCCCCTGCTATGTTTGTGTTAATTTGCTGGATGTAAACACAGTGAGTGGGCTGTAACAAGACAGTGCCTGCCTGTGTGTCTGGTCTCCAGCCTCCTCAGTGGAAGACTGAATGGAGAGGGGGAGCGGCTGACCGGTGTCTGGATCACTGAACAATTGCAGGCCAGAGAGGGAGCGGAGAGAGGGGGCTCTCAGTGTAGCCAGTAGGGACAGGCCTGACAGATGGATGGAGCGAATGACTGGATGCCTAGCCAACTGGAAAGACAACTTTCACCCACACAGGCTGTATGCTTTTGCATGTCGCCTTTTATCTCCATATCTCATACAACCTAAAGGACAGAAAAACAGGATCTGTGTATATGCATAACCTATAGTATATATTGTAGTATGTATACTGTGTGTGTGTATATGTCTATTTATATATGTCTATATACTGTATATGTGTAAGTGTGCGTGTGTATATGTATGTGTATAAGCTTTATAAAATCTCTTGCAGGTTTTATTTACTTTCACCTACAGTGTAGACAAACAACAGTCTAAACAGTCTGTTGTCAAATCGGCAGTTCAAAAGGTCTTATGATTTTCATTATACCATGCCCATTTTAAAACTCTTTATGTCCAGGAGTTTTCTGCAGTCGCAGTTCAATGTATCGGGACAATGTAATTGTCCATCTATAGTAATCTCTCTAACAGATGGAATCTTCATTGCCTGCACAAGATTCAATATGGATACCCTGTATTACTGTAAAGCATTTGTTGTTACCCCTAGTAATCACAGGTCACCAAATTAACCATGACTAAATGCTTGAGGACAAAAACCTCAGGACAGTTCCACATTAAGAATGGATAAGAGAACTGATACCACAATGTTCTTTTTGGATTTGCCATTTTTGCATGGGGGTCTCTGCCAGAAATAGTCCAGCACATAACCTCATGTAAACTTTTTTTTCTGTACAAATTAAACATTTGAGATATAATGTGTTAATTAGTGTTCTTTAAATGTGCTGGTAGGCGGATTTTTGGACAGAGGCAGACTAGCTGTTTCCTCCATCTCCAGTCTTTGTGCTATATTTAAGCTTAACAGCTGCGTTACTCGACAGATAGGAGAGAGAGAGATCTTCTTATCTCTGTCAGAGAGCAAAAAACCTTATTTACAAACATTGTCTATACCGTTCAGGTTCCCAAAATCATATTATTGAGCTTGATCTTGGTTATACATGACATGAAAATATTTGAAAACTTGTGTTATGCTTGATAGCAGAGATGTGTCCAGACTTATGGAACTGAGTAAAGGTGTGTGTAGAGCTACACGGTGAATGTGTACCTCATTCTCTCCTCAGAGAAGTCCTCCCAGAGCTCATTAGTTAAATTCCCACTGGAATGCCAGGTCCTGCCTGCCGTCTGCTGCCTGCTCCTGAGCAGCTCTGGTTTCAGCCTGCTGGATGACTGGGCACGGGAATGGTTCCCATAGTTGAGCTGCACGGGCAGACCCTGGTACACTGGCTCAAAGAGTCCTATGTTGTCCCGTGCACACGCTCACATGCAGTGTAGGGTGACTTCACACAGACGCACACATACGTGGAGAGGCAGTCTAGCAATGTGAGCTATGGGAATGTCACAGATTTATGGAAGGAGGCATCACATGCTTGCAGACCCAACAATTGCTTTTTGTCTGAATGTAAACTTGTGTAACTGTCTGGCAACACAGTCTGCGCTAGCGGGGTCCAAAGAAACAATCCTATGCTTTTGTCAGCAGCCTCCCTCTGAGTGAGGCTTGGCTTAAAATCTGTCTAACTTGGCCAGCTTTGTGGAACAGATCCACACACACACGGACCTGCTCCCACATTCAAATACATATTGTCTAGTTCCTTATTTTCCATCAGGACATTGGGGAAAAGTCAGTTTATTATAGACCATTGTGTTCTGCAAATGGCCAACAGTTTCTCGGTGTGACCAACTAGCTTTTTCTGCATTCAGCAAAATCCACTGTAGTCCGTACCCCAAGTTGGCTTTTTCCCTAAAAGGGGCAGAGGAGAGTGCATATCAAAGAGAAGCAGCCATCTGTCAACACAGGCAGCAAACAGCTGGTGGAAGAGATGCAAGATGTCTGAACAAAGACTGACAAGATGGAAGATGACAGGAAACAGATTTCCCTCCCTTTTACCCCTCCTGCACAAGAAGAGGTTGACCATCAGAGTGCTGTGATGTCTTGCAGTCTCCAGATGCTGCCTCTCCTCTCACTGTTGGACTTGGTTTTTCAATGACTCGTTTCTGGACAGGTTCTTCAGTCTGCTCTGTAGTTGCTTCATTTTTTCATTAGCATTTCTGTTGCGCTCAACAAGAACAGTGTCTCATCTCTCACATGCAGGCACACAGAACTATCTCTTCTGGAATTAGCATGTAATAATTAATACACGATATGCTTTAATTATACTAATTATGATAGCATTTACTCAGTGTGGACATTCTTTTTAGAATTAGGATTTTTGTGGCACCTAAATATTACATTCTGTGAATTATTTAGCTTTAGTAATTGACCTGCTGCAGTGTGAGTAGATACACATCTCTCCGCTCATTTGCTCAGATAAATGAAGCAGTGTGAGTCATGTTAAGTAAATTTTTAGGAAATGAGCACGGGGCCTTGTGTTAATTAGTCTTCACTACATCAGGTCTTCTTTCTCTACTTAGCACAGTCTATTCCCCTTTGTGCCTTTTTCCCCTTGCACTGTTAATTTGAACAGAAAATGCAGTCTATTTCTAAATAGGTCAGTGGTGCACGCTAGCCGCAATCATTAAACCCATTTTCTGCCAGCTTAGAGCTGTTGAAATGTCTCTAATGGAGGGAAAGCGAGAGAGTTTTTGTCTACTCTCTCTTTCAACTGTGTAATGTGTGATGTATGACATTGGCCAGTGTATTACTGTAATGGCCCTAATTGTCTAATCACTCTAATACGTGGCTGCTGCTCTTGGACATGACAAGGGCAAAGTGAGCTAATAAACAGTGATTACTGTCACTTGAAATCAGTACATAGAAGAGGTGGGAATCATTAGCTGCAGGGGGACCGTTTTTTTTTTTCTCTCTTCCCTCCTCTCGTCTGCTCTGTGCTTGACAGACAGGGAAAGCATGGTGGCGGTGAAAGGTCAGCTTGTGGTTGTACACAAGTGATGGAATGACAGAGAGAGCAGGAGAAAGAGCTGTCATATCCTGATCTTGTCCCTTTGGTTGGTTAGATTGACAAGCTGTCAGCTCAGCCAGGCTCATACTCTGTGGAACAAAGAATAGAAAAGGCAGAGCTTTCATTTTCCCCAACCATCTGCCTCTCTATCTCCCTGCCTCTTTCTGGATCTTTTAAGTATACTAAGTTAGAAATGGAATTTGACATATAAGCAGAGGTTGTTGAAAGCTGTATTACAGTAACTGATAATGGCATGAGGGTAAAGTTTTATGAGTCACAGTGAAGGAAATTAAATCAGGGTTGTGGCTGCTTCATATGTGTGCATTTGTTCCTTCCCTAATATACCAGAAATGTGCTAATAGTACAGACCTGCTGCTTTCTGTTATTGTTCTTTACTGAATCAGTGTAACCCCAATAAGGTGCATAACAGTTAGTACTTAAGATTATTATCTGTGATTTAAATGTACGTGTCCTATACAGAAAACCACAATTACCACATTGCTATAATGTTTGTAGGACATTTTGAATCAATCTAAAACACTACAGCGAGGAAAAAACAATTTTCTCAATAGATCCCTGATATATTCAGGGAGCTGATTCAGACCATGGATATCTTTCAAAGATGCTTGGTATTTAATCATCTTGGTGTTACAATTGGTCCATCTACCCACATAAAACCCACTGACATGTGGGTCAGTGAGCTTTGAATGTTCAGCCTTACAGTCTTCCTTTCTTTTCACCGTAGCTGGACATGAGGACTGAGGCAGTCCACTAAAAAGTCTCTATTTGCACTGTTTGTGTCTTGTGAGATGAATGTGTTTGTGTCTGCGTGTTTGGAGTTGATGTTTTATGCACTGTCTCCAGGCTATGAGGCCCTCATTTCACAGCTCCCCAGAGACCAGTTAACCCCTCATTTCCACCCCAGAGCATCCAATAAGGACCACAGCAGTTGTGTGTGTGTGTGTGTGTGTGTGTGTGTGTGTGTGAATCCTTGCTGTATCTTCTGTGGAACAGATTTTCTCTACAGTAGTCGGGCACTCTGATAGCCTCCATTCATTATTCAGCTCAACTCCAGCTGCACCACACCCCCAAGCAGCACAGAAATAAAACAAGGTTAAGAATTGGCATGAAATGTGTCTCAGCGGATCAAGTGGTGGGGGAGGGTGGGTGGAGGTTTAGGAGACGGGGGAGGTATGGGCCTTTATCTGCGCGCCATCTTTTATTAATTGCCCTGGTGCTTAGACTGCGAGTTTCTCCGTGATCATTAATGCATGTGCGGAATAATGTATTTACATGTTCTTCATGCATTATGCATGGACAGGGGGGAGGCTACAGTGTTGTGGAGGACCCTCTGCCCACAGGTCCCGTGTTTTCTTTTCATGAGTGTGTGCCCCTCTGTGTGCAAGATAATTTGCATTCACCAATGCTATGAAATCTACGGCCAATGCTACAGGAAAGCGATGGAGCATAACACAACAAACAGCATTTCCTGTGCTTTCACACAGGCCACTGAGGCTTTGACTGGCGGCTGACAGGTCTCAATGTCACCAAGAAGCTGTAACAACATATGTCGGCTGAAGGTGCATGGGTTGTGAGCGCGGCAAAACATTGTTTCTCTTTCTATTAATCTTCTGCTACCATAGTCACAGTTTCTTTGCAGTTCCTATCTGTTTTCTGTTCACTCCTGTGAACTCCTTCTGTCACTGGAAAGTTAGAATCCTCTACTGTGTGCAAAAAGAAAAAGGCTAAAAGACATCAGTGAATTTCAGAATTTCTGAAAGTCTTAGTAAAGCCTCTCTGTCTTGCTTAAAACACAGGCTTTTTCCTGTTCTCTTGCCGGCAGGAGTGCTGATTAATCAAGTTAAAGCACAGCTCCCTATTGGCCCATTCAACTCTGTGATTGATTGATCACTGACTCAGTCACACCTGTAGTTCTTGTGCTTTCACAAAACACAGCTTATGAAGTCAATTGTCTGCACTGGTCTTCCCCTCTTATTATTTTGTTTATTTATTTCTGTGTTCCTCCTTTCCAGCCTCTATTATCATAAGCCCAAACTCAGCACATAGCACTGATATTGATCACCGGCTGGCCCCAGCCGCTCTCTGTTAACTGGTTGTAAGTGAGCACTGTGTGTCTCATTATTTTTTGCTGTGTGTTGTAATTTGTGCGATGTAATTGTATCAGATAACCGCTGGCGTGGTTGGTCATTGTGCTGCCCGCTGCCTTGCATGAGAACCGACCCTGCTGGATAATTAGAATTGATTTAGTTAAAATTTAATTAATCACACTGTTAAATCTCTGGTACTCACTGCGGAGCCACACTGTTAGCTTTCTGTGTGCACACGTTTGTGTGTGTGCATGTCTTCAGGGCTATTACTGGGCAGAAAAAATAAAGCATTTACACAAATGAACTTGGCTGCATAAAACATATTTTCATCGTAACCCAGATCAGATTTTTCTAAAGAGATGATCAGATTATGTTTTATGTACTGTATCTATGAGACAGAGTTTGACAGGTTTGCAGAGATGTTAATAAATTAACTTGATATGTGATGGTGAATTTTTCAGTTTAGCCTAGCACTTTGAAAGTCCCCTCTAGTTTACATTACTTTTTCCATGTTGAAAATGCTAAAGGCAGTACAATTTGTGCTTTGTGTGTTTCCCACTGTGCTTCCACTATCAGGACAATGATATGTTGCTACCAGTGTTGGCACTACAGGAATTTAAACTTCCTCTTTTGTGCTTAATGAAGCCTCTTGACACACAGCACATACCCAACATGTAAATAAAACATGGTATATTTGTGTATGTGTGAGTTGCTGCAGTTGTTGCTGTTTTGTGTATTGTGATTGTCTGGGTGATGCATTGAATAGCCGCTCAGGCTTGCATACTGCAGGGGGAATCGGCGACAAAGAGAGGGCCACCGCCGCCACTGCTGTTGTTCTCCTCAGGTTTATTCATCCTGAAGAGTGTGTTGTTGTGTGTGCTCATCTCTTCGCCTCCTTCACAGCGTCTGAGAAAACAAAGGCGTCCTCGCTCTTGCAGGCCCTGATTGCAGTCATTAGGATGCACAGCCGTTCCCGGTGTGATGGGGCCTCTCCTCAAGGGGATTCAGCTCGCAAAGTGCCGCTGCTCGCCTGTTTTTATTAAAAATCATCTAAAATCGCTGCAATTAGCCCACAGCTACAAGGAGATGGTGAGCAGAAAGATGTGGAGAGAGAGGGAGGAAGGGCTACAAGCTAAGATTCAGTGAACCTTTCGAATGTCAGCTCCTCTTTCACATGGAAAATTCAAGAGGGCCTTTGTGTTCATCAATTATTACCCATGAAAGTTAAAAAGATCCATTGTGTATTTTTAATCAGAGTTATATGGGGAATCTTTGAACTGATTCCCTTGTCCTGCCCGGGGCTACAAGCAGAGGTAGCCTCTTCCACCCCACACATCCCCTCCAACCTCTCCTCCTCAGCTCTCTGTGTGCAGCTCAATACTGTATTATTCCTGCTAAGCCCAGGCAAACTATTCACTCTGCTGCACTGGCAGAAACCAGTGCAACAGAGTGGAACCACAGAGGCCGTTGGTATAGTGTATATACACAAGTCTGGTTTAAGAAGAGAGGTTGAGCGAGCGCTGACTTCCCTCCAGAATGTAGGCGTCATCTTCAAGAAAGTACAAAAACAGGCTGGAAAATATAGCAAGTTTCTGCAATCGTAGAATACAATATACTGAGCTTAACTGAATGACTTCCTCTAGTGTGCGAACAGTATTTAACATTACATTTGGAGTGTGTGTGCTCAGTGATGTCCTTGATGCACTATGTCTTTGCCAGAAGCTAAGCTGGTTGCACCATGTGGCAGAGGTTCATTTACTGTATCAGCCAAAGTCATCTTGAGTCAGATTTTACATTAAATGTTGAAAGTACATCTTAAAAATTTATTCAGTTTTCCCTTAGTTTTTTATTTTTCTTGAAAGAGTTTGAGTCTGCCAATGGGGTAAGAAAATTCTGTCCTTTCTAGTGCAGACCCCGCAGTTATTTGTTCCAACATTTTTCTTGACACGGTGGACACTATGGAGTCCCTGTGATGTTCTGCCCTTTACCCAGATAAAAAAAGGTTTTGAAAACAAGCTTGGAGCTACATACTTGGCATAATTATACACTTACTGAGTCTGAATCAGAGGTTTCAAAGAGTATTCCACTGATTTAGCATTGCACTCCTGCAGCAGAACCAGACATGTCATCTTTTTTATTCCATGCTGTCTACTTAAATACCTGGCACCCACAATGCAATGCGTCTTGATTCACTCGACCGTACAGATTGTTTTGTGTTATGCTGTTAATGTTAATGTTGAGCCTCAAGCAGAGTTGAGGAGCGGGTTACAGAGGTCTCGTAAGCTTACTTTTTCAGATTTTCTTTCATTTTCAAACTTGTAGTCTTCAGAGCTTTAGTATCAAACACAGGTTAAACTTGCAGACCAGAGAAAGGGTGCTCAAAAGAGAGGATAATGATGTTTGTTACAAGTGTTCTCTGTTTAGTTTGCCGCCTCCTTGACTGAATGTTGTAGGACAGAGACGGGTGTGTTGAAGTGTAATGTGATCCAAATGTTTTTATGCTTTTCTTCTCTCATCACAGTACAAGTATTAGATAATAAGGGTGTATATAGCCTGTGTTATTTTCGAGTCATTTCTGCGGTCCTTCTCCGTGCACTACTCCTCCTGATGTGTTGTCATGTAGCACCACCCACAGGTCATCAGGAGGGTGACAGGCTGTTGTGCTGCAGGTCTCCATCAGGGAAGAAAGACACAAGGGTTTGAGTGAAGCGGCAGCAGCAGCTCTGGTTTCCAGTTGAAAATCAACTCTGAAAGCTCAAAATAAAGTCACAATCAGACAGAGAAGTGCCCGCATCATTGTTCCATCTTGTGGGACGGGGAAAGAAAGTGCAGCGTACACGAGCGATCCCAGCGCTGTCTCTCAGATTCAGTCTTTGTTCAGCTGTACTGAATTATTTACCCGTGTGTTTAAAAGACGCTAGGGGGAATTTCGACATTAGCTCTTCAGAGACCGCACTCAAGTCTTTCTGGCCTACAAAAGGTTGGCATCCTTTCATGAAGTGTAGCATATACAGACAATTGTAAATGAAGAGTTATCAGGAAAAAAATGAGGGGAAAAAAGTTTTGATGAAATGCATTGTTGAAAGGGTGCTTTTAAATGCAGTGGATGCTTGTTTTAGCCTTGTTCTTTGGCTCACACTGTGTTCTCCTGCAGGAATGACTGCAGGAATGTAAAAGCATTTCTCACCCAAACCCTTTTAAGATTGTACCCAGCTTTGCCTGTTTTCTCTGCTTCATTTCTCTTCTTTGTCTTTTGGATTGAAAATAAGCCTCGTACAGTTCTCATTTGCACTCACTGAGCTTTTACATAATTTATAATACAAGTGCCTTTACACTGTTTGAAACTGTGATGCCATCTGAGAGTGTTCACTCTCAGGTACTGCTGTTGTTTGTAGACACAAGCAAAGGAGGTAATTGTTGTTAACTCAATTGACTCTGTTGAAATTGTAGTTTGTCACTAAAAGCGGTTTTGGAGATGAGACATCTGCATGTGCATAAAGCCATCAGGAATAATTTATTGTAGTACAATTCGTCACAGCCTTGACCAAGTTCTACGTTGTACTCAGCAGAAAATACATCGCCACTGTGATTACTGTATGTGGGGAACTCCATGATGGTCCAACTCTTACAGATTTCTCAAGGTTTTGTTGTGGGTCACGGTGATATGTTTAGTCTTTCTCAGAGTGTGATAGAAGCTTCTGAGAAAAAGTTGATTAGCGTACAAGGTTACATCAGTGTTTTCATGGAGGCAGGTCGGCCTAAAATAAATCAGAACAGCTGCTCATGAGTCAGCCTGAAAAACTTTAGTTAAGCCAAACTAAATTCCACATTCTTATCATTACAACACTGAACCACTCCTGCTCATATCCCTCTCCAAACAGCAGGTAATTTTGCTCTGAAGTCAAACAGCGTCTTGTGATGTAGGTTATTCCCCTTTTTATTGCTAATCAGCTGCCGTTATGTAAGAGCTGCTGCCTCTTTGGCCTGGTATTTTTTTTTTATTTTTTTTTTTGGCAGGATAATTGATTGTGGATGACGAGTATATGTGCTGCAGCCAACGCTAGCAAATCTGCACTAATGAAACTATGAGGTTCCCGGGTTGTTTATGCAGTATTCATGCCATCCACATCCTATGTAGTTCAAAGCCATTTGACAAAAAGCCATGCAAAGTATAGCTCCCACATCACTTCCTTCAGTATTTCTTTGATTAGACCTCACTGGATTCTTGCGCTGCTTATGTAAAGTCTTCATCTCATACTGGCCTATTTGAAATTATTACACCAGTTTTGTTCCACAAAATGCCTGAAGTTTCAAGTGATAAACCTCAGAGTGAGAACCCAATTTTCCCCAGCAAACTTGGAAAGCTACAGGCAGACTTCCACTCCTGCGGAGCCTGGCTTTTAAATTGTGTTTTATTCATTTTTTTTGTGGGCTTTTCACCAAAATTGCCACACTGAGGGTTACAAAAATAATTTTCAGTGTTTCCTCAGGGGGCAAAAAAGCTATACTACCAATTTCTTCTTCTTTTTTGCTCTGCGCAACCAGGGGTGAGCACAAAAGGGAGACAAACGGCTCAGTATCAGCCGTGATTTCCTGAATAGCCCAGTGGGAGCACGGGAAGTCTGGGTGCATGCAGCAGATCGGCGTTGCCCTGAAACAGCAGCCATGCTGGGAGGGAGATGGCTTTCTCTGCGACAGTCCGACTGTGAGCCACGGGTCTGCAAATGAAACAGGGGGAGGAGGGATACAGCCTTTACAGATTCAAGGCCCCTATTGCTTGCCTTACTGGGCATGTCTGCTGCTGTGGTGAGGCAGAGGGAAAAAAGCAGCAATGGATAAACAAAGAGCTGCAGATAATTCTGTTGAAAATACAGTGGCGCTATTTCCTGCTGTTTGTGAATTCATCAGGCCTCCTGCTGAGCCACTAGTGATTTCTAAATATATGCAGCTCATCTGATGTAGATGTGTAAACTCTGTGTAGGGTTATGGATGGCTGTGCAGACAGATTGTTTGCTCTGGGTTCTCTATGGTCCTGGTGGGTGGGATCTGCCAGCATCATCTTACATTGTTTTCCACATGAGCTTTATTGAGTTCCCAATTACAATGCTGGTCCTCTTATCTTGCGCTCACCGCTGCTGCTGAATTGACCTTGCATTTTTGCAAGGGAGTGCTGTTGTTTTTTCAGGCCAGTAGGCCTATTAGGCAGGCAGACAGTGAGGCAGACTGACTTCTTCTCTCAGGCCCTGCTCCTGCAAGACCCTGCTTAACAGGCATCAGGCTTACACACTTAATACTTGGGAGGGGAGAGCGGGCTTAGCTCTTAGCTCACATCGCAGCTGACATTGTATCAGGCAGCCAGACAAGGCCGGAATGCTGCAGCCTTATTAGCCCTGTCTGGATTGGCTTTTCTTCAGTCTGACACTAATGTTCAATGAGAAAGGTTACTTTGGACTTTAATGGAATGGGTAGAAATTAGCTGCACGCTGTACATGGAGAGCTGTCTCCTGCTATTGTTTTCCCAGCGCTCGCCTGGCTGTCTGAACAACAGAGGAGGGGGCACAGAGGAGGCACTTGCAGTAGGTGGAGCTCTTGTGTTGGATTTTAATGTTGGAGCTTGACTCACCTGCTTGTGAAGGACATGACAGCTGTGTGTGTGCGTGTGCACATCTCCCTTTCAGATGGCGTTTATGCAAAATGCAAAGATATGACAAGAGATTTACAAGCCCTCTGTATACACACACACATGCCCAGTCACAAACACATAAAACACATTTTCAGGGCAGAGCTAATTGACAGCTCTTGATGGGTGGTACAACACTGCCAACTGTCGGTGTTTACATTAGACCTTATTAGAAATTGTAATGGGACTCTTATGTTTTAAGCTGGTAATAGTTTGTGTACGTGTGTGTACACAAGCTTTATTTACTGCCTGCAACCACACACTACCTTTCTCTCACTGCCTTCTGACATCTTTGTGCACTGGAACAAACGTAAATGTCTCCCCCACAATTCCTCCCTGCTCTGCCTGTTTTCCCTCCCTCTCGTCCTTCTCTCTCTCTCTCCCTCTCCCCTTTGCGCCATCTCTTCCCTGCAATCTACCGCAGGCCCTCCATCTCTCCGGCCTGTCACCGTGCTTTTTCATTTGGCTTGTTGCTACAGGGGGCTTGACGCTGGCAGATTACAACTCGGCAGCCAGTCATTTTCGATTTATCAGAGCCCCCTCCTCTGTGCCCCCACCCCTCTCTCAGCAAGCCACACTCACTACCCTCGCCAGCATCAATCCAGACACACAGCAATTCCTCATCACCCTACCACCCAACACCCTCCTCTGTTCCCTCCCACCTTCCATATCTTACTCTTTCGATCAGCACAGACAATTTAGCTCACAAGCCCCAAGACAAAAAAAGAGAGGAAATATTGTGGCAGGGGAAGCATTTAAGTTAGAGAGGCAGCTAGTGCTGTATTATTACTTAGGCCTCTGTCACTGGTGATGACCCGCGAGAGTGGAGAATATCGATCGCGTGTCACTCAAGGCATTCAGCAGATTGGATTGACAAAGCTTGTCGGGGCCTTTAATAGCAAGGTTAGCAACCTTGGCTGGGACCCAGGAGAAAACTCTAACTGTGCCCTATTTCATGGTGGCTTTTAACCATTCCCTGGGTCCAGAGAGTGGATTGATAACAGTAAGGAAGTAATTTTACTCTCATAATTGCCTTCCTGTGGTTGACATTTGTAGACCTCAGCCGCCTGTAAAAGTGCCTTTCCAAGAACAGGAGAAAGAGGGCCAGCATTGTCTGGCTGCTTTTTGTGACAGAAAATAGCTTCACATGAACAAAGATGTGGTACACTTAACAAAAAATGGTGGACGCAAAGAAATAAAAGAAAAAAAATCAAAAGGGGTGTACAAGTGTGATTTATGAGTTGAAGGAAGCCTATTACTCGAGGAAGCCCAGACCAAAACACAAACAGAGTAAGGGCCTGGCTTGCAAAGAGGGTCATGGAGCAGTTCTTTTGCCCTGCCAAGATTGCTGATGGTTGTTGAAAACACAACTTGTCAGTGGAGGAAAAAAACGGACAAGATTTTGATCTCACTGTAATTCTCAACATAAATAAGAGTGCTAAACCACCTAAATAGTCTCTCTTGAAGTCAAGTGGTGTGGAACTAGGCTGAAATGTAACAGGTCCCCTGTGTGTTGTAATTTGCCTTACACATGTGGGGAAGCAATTTCTACAAGCAGCGTAGTCATTGCTGGATGCTGTCAGGTGTTGCGTGGCAGGTAGCTATTCTAGGTGCTGTGTAGGCCTAAATCATAACACTCAAACACATTTAACTTTTTATTTCCACATTAAAGCTACGACAATGGAAGAAATCAGTGTTTATTTTCCATGGTTGGAGTTATGAGTTACGTTTAGAGAAAGTAAGATGACAATGTTCCATCTTGTGTAAAACCGTCTTTCATTGAACTACTATAAGTATGTGCCCTAGTTACCGCTGCTGTACAGAGGCTTTTCAAGTAGGAGCAACTTTCCAAAGTTGTTCCAACTTTTTAAGTGGCGTTGCTGAAATAGTTTTTCAGCTGAAAACTGATGTAGGTAGTTGTCTCATAATTGTGAAAAGTCCTTGACAATTTCTGAGGCCCAGAGTGTGTATTTTTTGATACTGTCGCTTCTGTTGTAATTATTGCTCCACACTGCTCCAACCAATTCACATGCCCATCTGACTTTTGATGTGGCCCTTTAGTTTAGTAAAGGTAGTGTATAGTTAATTCCAAATTCACTACCATTTCAAAATAACATCATTTTCTGCTTCCTCCGCAAATGTTGACACTTCAATCAAAGGTTGTTAATGTTAGCTTGCTAGTTTCCTTTGTAGAAAGCTAATAATGTATGATTATGTTATTCATTGTCTTTGCCAGCACTGATTATGCCATCTAAGTGTATGTGCCCCCTTTATAGATGTAATTTCTGTCCACTACTACCACTGCCAGTGACCCTTCAGTAGTAAAGTTAATGATCATACATACTGTGCAGTGAAGTATAAAGGAAGAACAAACAGAGAGGAGTGGTCTGCAAAGACACATTTATTATTGTGAATGGAAGTATTTGAAACATTAACTTAATGCACAAATATTAGCAATTGCAACAAAAGGTAGACATCCAACATGTATTTTCCATCTACTTCCAATATTTAGCTTTTTTTTTGTGCAATTTTACATGGCACACACCACTTTGTGTATTCTAATTTTCAAGGTCGATAAATTCTATAATGTAAATCTGAATTCTGAAGGAAGATTTATTGGGCAAGCGATATGTGCTCCCTTAAAATTTCATTTATAAGTACATTCATTTTTGCAAGTGGTAATTATTGTTTTTAAGAAATCAAGCTTAAGTTTTTTGAGTTGCCTCATCGCAGGCAATATTCACTATTTCCTAGTTGTTTTAGAGCTTTCACGTGTGCTCGACTCATATATAGCAATATTTCCAACCGCACATGAAGGCAGCACTGAAACAATGCAGTGAGAATCCCAGCCTGTCCATTTTGGGCACATTCCAGTTGCGTTTTTATGAGCAGTCAGATGATAGGGAGTGTATACATTGTTTGCTATCAATGTGGTTCCACAATAATGTTAATGGACAATATTCTGTAATCATCATGGCTTTATGTACCATCCTGCTTAAAAAAGTGCAGTATGTTGAGTTTTTTCCTGTCTCTGAAGTCCTGATTATTTCAATTACAATCATGTTGTTTGGCTGTATTTTTGTTGCCCTTGGCTTTTTGCTGTCTCCCATTAGCAGTCTGTTAAAGCAGCCAGAGCAGATGTTTTCTAGCACAGTCCTCACGAAGCAGGCAAACTCAGGCTGCTACTATACGTTGGGAGCGTATCAATGTCTTGTTTTATGACTTGATAATGACAGATGTGAATTTCAGGAAGGTGGCTAAATGAGGATATTTACAGCAGGGATTAGCAATAACAGCGCTGGCCTTGGGCAGACACCTGGGGCCGACCAAATAGGAAAAGTATATCCTGCCATCAGATTTTACAGCCTCCTCTAATCCCCTGAATAGCAGTGCAGATGGAGCCAAATGCAGGTAAGGTGAGAGGCTATCATTTTTGTTGGTTTACATCAGCACACAAGCCACAGCACGGTGCTTGATAGGCAGGGCCCACTGGTCACTAAATGGCAATATCCACCTGCTGACCAGAGATCCGCTTATGACCCCGTGCCCTTCACTTTAACATCCACTGAGTTATTAGATACTGTAATTGGACATGAAATCCCTGCAGATATGCAAACGGTTGATCACAGAGACCTTGTAGTCATGAGCATTGGTGTTCACAATCAATGTGATAGATATGGGTGAATTATGTAATGTTTTCCAAAATGTAAAAGGATTTTAACCTTTAAATGTGAACGTACATATATTAGTCAGTTAGTGCTGCCTGTGTTTTATTTGCTACAATTAGCACTAATGTGTGTAAAATTCAATCACAATTTTTTTTATTTGTGTGTTGTTCCAGAGTGGATGTAAATAACTTGAATACATGTTTATTCAGGGGCCTATTCTCTTAAGGGTTTCAGTGTGATGTCTTTTAATTCATCTCAATTAGCTTATACGTTTTCTAGCTTTATTCACTGCATTACTTTCCAGCTAATAGTTCCACCATGCCTCAGGGTTTAGGATAATGACACAACTTTAACCTATTTAGGTTGTCTTTCTCAAACTGCTTAAACCATTACAGTGCTTTGCCGTTTTACATGTTTGTAATTTCTCCGTCCTTCTGAAAGGCTCTGATCATGCCTTTTTAAAATATATTTTATTTTTTTGCAGCAATGTGTGTCACATTGAGCACTCTGCTGCTATTCCTGATACATTGGAAAGAAGCCGTCTTTCCCTAAACTAGAAGCGCGTGTCTATCATATTACCACCACACATGAGCCGCATACAAGGCTTGACCCAGTGTTAAGTGTCTGCGCTAAATTTCATTGCCTCCATCTACTGGAAGGCCTGCCAATATACTGGCAGTGAATTCCTGGAGGAAAATAAATGGCAATAAAAGAGAGAAATGATAGCCCCTGCAAGCTGATAGTAGAGGGCTTTTTCTCTGCTGTCTTTTTTTTCCATAGCACTCTTTATTGAGGCTGCCTAGCCCAGGGAGCTGTGATTTGGCACACTGGCTGTGGCTTTAGTTGGATGGGTCCCTGAAAGCCAGTATTGAAGTAATGACTCAGAAGCACAGATTGAAGAGCTGGGGAATCATGTAATTAATTGCAAGCAAATTTTTTTGAGTAGCTATGTGGTGTGATTTGCACTGAACTGGGCAGCTAGAAGGCTCTTTGTCGAGGCCCCCCTCCAGCCCCCTCCTCCCTCAGTTTCCCATAGCATTTTGGGAAGGAATCTAAGGAAACACTTTTCTCCCGATCTCCTTTCTGTCTGCTGTACATGGGGAATGTTAGAGCTCATGGAATTGGGGGTGCGTAAAGTGGGCAGGAAGGTTATTTTACTGCCACACTGGGCTACTATAACAAGATGTTCAGATATGATCTGAGAGAGAGAAGAGGTCTCCCGCTGCTCTTATATCTCACCCCCCCCACCCCACACACACACTTTTTCTCCACCTGCTCAGTTCATTATTAAATCTGGGAATTGTCCCCATAACTCAATCCACCAGACTACAGCATTATATGACCATTTGTGAGAAGGGAGAAGGGTGATTGCGACGCAGGGCAGAGGATGGATGTTAAAAGCATATTGATTTGTCTGTAATGTCATCATAGATCATAGATTTATGGCAATATATAAATGCAGCCACAAGCTCTAGTAGCCTCCAGCTTGTGGTGAAGGAAATAGAGTCCTTAGGATGACTGATGAGATCAAGACAGTGCTCTCAACCGTGTGTTTTCCCCCCCTCCCGAGCTTCCATTTCCCACTTCTCCTCTCAGGATGCTCTCACCCTGCGGCTTCTGTGACTAGTCCTTAGTGGCTTTATATCTTTGCTTTGGCTTCACATTCCAGCACAGAGGCTAGAAAAGCCTCCTCTGTGGCCTGAGATTGGTCAGAGTGGGTAAATTCACCCTCACTGATCTCTCCCCTGCTAGAAAAATTATGTCTGACAAGGTCACCAGAGATCATTGCTGCTCAATGATGCTAGAGGGTTGAAAGGAAATGGAGCTTCTTCGTGGTTAAAGACCTACAGTAGGTTCTACTTAAAACACTGGCTGACTGAGTGACAACTGAACCACAGGCAAACAGTAGGCTTTAGGATAAACATGGAAAGTCTGATGAAAGAACACACGACATCTGGGCTTCAACTACAGGGATAAAAAGAGGGTATTAAGGGTTATTTTCACACTGTATGACTGTGACTTCTTTGCCACATAGAGAGCTAACAGTAAATAAATCTGGGGCAATGGAAGCTAAGCGCTGATGCTCAGTGACAGGCTGTGAGCAAGGGTGGCAGAGGGGGTTATGGGTGACGAGAAGGCTCCTGTCTGGCAGTGAAAGCAGCTGGGCCTCGGAGCCAAGCACAGGGTCAGAGCCAGGCCACGGTGGTGGGCTCGCCCACACAACCACTGTCAGAATGATGACCTAGGGCCCGTTGTCGCCCCCTCACAGGCCCTGGCGAACCCTCAGCTCCTCTTTTTACTCAAGTCTCATCAGATAATGTTTTCAACTGCTGTGGTCGACCAGCCCAAGGTGGTTTTACTAGATGGGCTCACTGTGAGGCTGATGTGATCTAGAGGCTGGCATAATTAATGATCCTTTATGTGGTCTAATGTTTGGCAATGGCGTTTCCTAAGGCAACACGAGAGCACCTGTGTGAAGTCAACAGAAATTCTTCAAGTTGTTCATTTTAACTGCTGAGTCGTGAAGCTCCCCAGCACTTTAATAGCCCTGGTATATAGACCCAGTGAAGGTAGCATAAAGGAAATATTCAAAGTGTAGTCAGTGGAAACCAAGGGGATTTGACAGTGCCGCAGGAAATAGACAATTTATTATCAGCAAGACAGTCTAGGTAGTGGATTATCTATAAAACTTTCATGGTCCTCTGTCAGTGGCAAGCAGCCATAAAACTCCCCAAATGAGGGACTTGTTAATTTACTTGTTAAAGCAAATTAAAAATTTATAAGCGCTTTTAGGTAAATGAGATCCTCTTTCATTGCTGCCCTAGTGGGATTCTCTTTGCCAGATCCTGAGAGGACAGGTTAGCTGTTCTGAAAGCCGCAGAAGAACAATAAAAGCCGTTAAATTGTTCCAGGTTTTATTACCGACGAGCTCCGCAGCTGCTGTTGTGCGTAACTAAGGGAAACCAGGAGCTGATGGCTATCCCACTGAGGCCAGTACAGAAAACTGAGCCCAGTTCTCTGGATGTCTTTTTTCTTTTTTCTTTTTGTGGGATGGGGGTTGGGGGTGGAGTTGCTGGGGCAGGCTGGTTGTGTATGGCTCTGTTTAAATAGGCCTTTGTGGTTAGAAATGCTAGCAGGCCTACTTTTGTGCTTGATTGCATTGAGTCTGTAGTGTAACCCTTGAGAATAGGTCAATACACTTGTAAGATTCCACTATGGCAACGGTGAACACTTTTCAGTAAGTGAAAAATAATTGACTCCACATGTTCTAAACAATGTTATGACAATGTAATAGCTGTTTTGTCTTACTTTTCAGGGGAACAGTGTTTATAATTTTTCCCCACTGATCTGGGAATATACTGAAGTGCATACAGTATGTATGCTCTGAATCATGTTTGTGCCGAAATAACACCAACACCCCTCTACTGCCACTAGCAACAATACTGGAATGAAAACATTCCATATTAATTTAGTTTTTTTATTGGCATTTTTTTGTATTTTAAAGGCTGGAATCTTGCTTCGGAAGACATGTCAAGATAAGTATTTGTGAGGCATACGTGACATTCAGCAGCACTTTTGTATTTCATTTGGCAACTCCGATGATGCTGCGGTGAGGTTATCTGTTAAGACGCATGTTTATTTCAGTCTAAGCTTCAATAGAAACATTGAAAAGCCAGGTTCTTTTGCTGTTCTGTATGTTAGGACAAATTGAATTTCAAGAGTGTGGAGAGTGTATGAGTGAATATACAGTAGGTTCTGTGAGAAGAACATACATAGCTTTGGTTAAGTCCAGACAAGAAAGTCGTGGGATATATTATTGGAAATCCATACCTAGACCTAGTCTAGAAGAGGAAATCATTGACAGCTCATTTGCTTCTACACCGATCAGCCATAACTTTATGACCACTGACAGGTGTGTGAAGAACATTGATTATCTGGTTACCATGTTACCTGTCAGTGGGGGGGATATATTAGTCAGCAAGTGAACATTTTGTCCTTGAAGTTGATGTGTTGAAGCAGGAAAAATGGGTAAGCATAAGGATATGAGCTACTTTGACAAGGAACCAAACTGTGATGGCTGGACGACTGGGTCAGAGCATCTCCAAAACTGCAGCTCTTGTGGGGTTTTCCTGGTCTGCAGTGGTCTGTACCTACCAAAAGTGGTCCAAGGAAGGACAACCGCTGAACCTGCGACAGGATCATGGGCGGCCAAGGCTCATTGACGCGTGTGGGAAGCGAAGGCTGGCCCATATGGTCCGATCCAACGGAAGGGCTTCTGTAACTCAAACTGCTGAAGAGGTTCATGCTGGTTCTGATAGAAAGGTGTCAGAACACACAGAGCATCAGTTTGTTGCATATGGGGCTGTGTAGCCGCAGACCGGTCAGGGTGCCCATGCTGTCATCATGTTATGGTTGATTGGTATATATGACCTATTTAGATAGGGTGAGCAATTGTTTTCTGGCTATTTGTAAATTTCTTCTCCAGATAAACAGGTTACTTTGATTAACTCAGTCTCTCCACCGATGAATGCTGTCATGCAGAACCAGCTATGTCTCAGATTAGACCACAAATACTTAAACGATTACAGGACTTTACAGGACTGTCATATGGCAAAAAGACAAAACTTAAAGAGGATTTGCTTAAAATTCCTCCACTTGCTTGTGTGTTTAGTGATAATGCTACTTCAGTTATATTTTAAATACTGACTAGTAACAGTAGTATCATTTCAAATCATATAACAGTAGTGGCATGCAGCTGTCAAGTGAAAAAAATAGACACTCAACAAAGTGTTAATTTGCTGTCTCCACAGACAGATACGTACATATTTCTGCCACGTAAAAATTGTTTGAGGAGATGCACAGTCACCACTGGGCTATGCAAATAAGCCGTACGTAACTCAAGTACAAGTGTTTGTTTTTTTAAACAATGATTTATAAGAAATGTTAAATGATTTCTCATACTTGCGGGCTCAACTGTTTCATGCTAAGATTTCAGCTGCTCTCTTCCAAAGCATCACGCTGACTGCTGATTGAAAACAGTTGTTGATTCTCTACTTCAGTAAATTCAGACTGGTAAGAAAGACGAGGGGGAAAAAAACTGTATCCCCTAACTCAGAACAGATCTCACTGTGTGGAAATTAGTGGCAGATGCACTTACTAGTAGTTTAAATGTTTCATTAGATGCTAATGTTTCGCTGTGTATTTAATTGTTGTGAAATTAGCCTTTGGAATATTAAAACCATCTGTTTATCTTCCTGCAGGGCCAGATCTTACCCAGGCTTTGCAGATACAGTAAGGTCATTAAATAAATGAATCCACATGTCTCAACCTGTGTCTTACTTAATGTCTTTATGCCATTGTATTGATGCTATGCATCAGTACACCACAACAGTCTGGGGCATCTGCACACACACAACTAATTTCTCTGCCTTAGATCTCTGTTGAATACAGTGAAGCACACTGGTGTTCATTACAGGAGGTTTAAAAGTGAAGGTTATAAAAATATTGAGAATGACTTACATGCTGTAACAAGTTAAAGATCAGCCTTGTTATAGCAGAGGTCACAGAGACTGCCTCCCCCACCCACATATGGGATCCTCATTTAGATTTATCATCAGACAGCAGGTCATTAAATTACAACTTCACTTTTTGATGGCACTGACCACCAGCATTCCCTCCATTTGCTTAAGACATCCATTAATCACACCATAAAAAGAAATGAATCCATTATCTGAGCCTCAGAAAGGGGAGAGTGGATGAAAAAAAACAATTCTCTGAAGTAATTTAAGGGAGCTCAGGGGGAATTTAAAGGGAATATGTACAGGATACGTTTTCAAATAGCTGTGTAATCAGGTCCCAAGCTATGTAATAGCCCTGAAAGATGAGCCACTCTTTATTGAAATGTCTTTACTAGACATGTTCT
Organism: Gadopsis bispinosus; assembly: GCA_036024995.1. Lineage (NCBI taxonomy): Eukaryota > Metazoa > Chordata > Actinopteri > Centrarchiformes > Percichthyidae > Gadopsis > Gadopsis bispinosus. The sequence continues at coordinate 18,311 of JAVQJV010090069.1, read as the reverse complement.
TCAGACATTACACACATTTAAATTTGTGCAAAATTTATGATTTCATGGAGTACTTTCCCACTGGTAAGCTAGGATACAGACGGTGTGATTATGTGGTTATGTGGTTTCACTTCTGCAGAGTCAGTTTGATACCACATTGATTAATAAAAGACAAATCTCTATCCCACGCTTGCCTAGTTATATTCCTTATAAGCTTACCATATATGAGTTTAGTTTTGGGCTGCAAATACGTGATGCAGGAGTCAGCAGCAGCTTTCAGTAAGGTCTGCGTATGTTTTTGTTTTTTTGTGTGTGTGCACATTTATAAATGCATGAGTATGCTGGCGTGCGCTGCCCAGTGTTGTCAGCAGAGACACTGCCTGGTTAATAAATATTATAGGTCAACATGTTTTGATGAAGGTGCCGCAGACCAGGGTGTAAACAGCGTCCCTCGCCCTTTCTTCAAGGATCAGTTCACGGACAAGGGTGGATGAGATATTATTCCCCCTTTCTTTCTCTAAAAATATGTAAAATCCCCTCAGACAAACTGGCATTTACAATAAAGAGAGAAAATATGTCCTGGTTTTTGTAGGAATAAAATGTGTTGGAGGTAATTAGTGTTATCACGGTGCAGGGCATTGGTGTGCATGTGTCTGTGCACGTGCCACATTTGGGTCTCGTGTGCTCTCCCCAGCCTTGTCTCAGCATTGCCTGACCACATAGACATACACTCATGCACATATGTACACACACATAATCAGACATGTGCAAACACAGTCAAACAGACCCAACAGGCATTCCCAGTGCTCAAACTCTTATCACATTCAGCACTCTGGTGAATCCAGCGAATGCACCCGCCTTCCACCCATCATGCAGTTCTCCCAAGGAATAGGATTCCTTTCTCACTCCAAATGGCTACAGAAAAAAGAACATTTTCATTTTAATTATCCACACAACTCAAGGGTTCTTTTGGTATTCCCCCACCTTGTGCCCTGTCATTGCACTAAATGATGGCCGATACCTGAAAAGCGAATGCTGAAGTAGAGGTTCTCTCCCTTCCAGGAGAGAGAGGGGGAAAGGAGAGTACCATTATCTTCTAGTCCAAATCCTTTGCTCTGCTTTCCCTATTATGTTGCAGAGCAGCCATTTACTGCACTGTCCCATGAAGCCATTTTTTATGTTGCTTTGAAATTAAACCTGCAGCATTTGTCTGGTCTGGAAGGAGCAGCATGGAAGCTTCAGAGGACATCAATCGCAGACTTGGACAGAGAGTACAGACCCCACCTCCTTCCACTAAGTTCCGCACTCCCAAGAGTCTTTTATTGTTCTCCAGATTTTGAAGGGCCTCAGATGCTCGCAGATTGGCACGTCCTCCTCTTTATTCTTGTCATTTTGCTGCATCTCAAACAGAGTGTCTAGAGGATGACACTTGCTGAGCTCCTGCTGCCTCGGCATGTGGTGTCTGCTTGGAAAGGATAGTGGCTCCATTTGAAGGTTCTGGAGGGGTCTCTGTCCCTGTTCTCTATTTCGTGGGCTGAGAGGAGATTCATACTGCGAGATCAGATGGCGTCTGTCATTGGCAAGCGGAGTGATGGCGGCTGAATAGGCTCAGAAACATGACAGATTTACAGAGACAGCGCCGCAGCTCCTGCCAGTTCTCACATATTCATGAACCGATTTCTGTGGAATGCCTTCCCCAGCCAGCGTTATCCATGTAAAGCTCTAAAGTGCAGTGTTAACAGTTTTGCTTCGTGTTGTTAACCCTTGGTCTCCTTGTGTGTTGTGTTTGGCAGCTGAAGACGGGGCAGAACAACTGTAAGGACAGCGACAGCGAGAGTGTAAGCGGAGAGTCCAAGCCTTCCGTCAGGAGCAGCTCCAGAGACAGACTGACAGATGTGAGTACATTACCAAACAAGCTCTCTGTGCGACAGCTCACTACTTCAGTGGTAATTGGAGGTTCGGTCAGTGCTGTCATCAGGTCAGCAGTTTTATGTTTTTGTATATAGTGTACTTCCCACAGCCAAAAAAAACAAGACGCAATAATTGGAAGCCAAAGTCTGAGCAAATATATTTCTAAACCAACTTCTCCACAGAATATTTTCTATTTATGGGCATTGTTCAGAATACCACTTGTTTGGCAAAACTAACTGTTGTATACCAGCAGTGCTTAAAGAGGCCCTGTGGGGTCTGTAAACAAATAAGTGTTATGTTGACATTCAATGTTAAGGCACCAAAACTCATTGTGTGTCTCCTTGAGCTCCAACAAACATGATGAATGTATTTCCCTTCCTTATAAAACATTTGCAAAGGTGATTTTACAGTTTACTAGCAAGCACCTTCTTCTTTCCTGCCTTTGCCGACGTATTGCTATGTTTCTTGGTGCATCATGGCCACATGTTGATCAGTATAATCGTGGGGAACCATTGACAGGAATTTGTGTCGCATCACCTGCGTGCACGTGCATGTGTGTGTTTATACTTGTACTCATGCACTAGACGAACAAAAAGGGGACCCACTCATAGAAAAACGGCTCCATCGCACTACTAGACATGAAAAACTCCTTACCTTTAACCAGTATTGAAAGAAGTTTTCAGAAAGACATGAGTTGTGGCCACTCCTGAACATTGTTGAATAAACAAATGACTAGTTTAGACTCATTGTAGTTATAACCAATTAACGTGACATGAGTGATATGTGAAGTTTAGAGAGGAAGTATTAATGGTGGTAAACGTTCTTCAGCTGGCACAAATGTTATTGTATTGCTTTGAATGGTCCCCGTGTTTATATTTCTAAAAGCAAATTAATTTCTTAGAATTATGCATTAGTTGCATTGCTTGTACCACAGCTTTTGGCCTTCGCGAGTGGACAGTAAGACACTTGTACACATGTCAAACTACCTACTAAATCATTACATGTTTCACAACAGTAAAATCCTTTATAAACCGAGAGAATTAAGTCTATATTATAAATCAGAGCATGTTCTTTCAGCACAAATGTTATAAATTCTACTCTCTTAATTCAAGAGTCACTGTTTGTGTGTGTGTGTGTGTGTGTGTGTGTGGCCTTGCACCTGCAGTGTGTCACACAGACAAAAGGTAAGTTATTGATGTGATATAATCAATTCTGTCAGGATTTTGTTTGGTTTGAAGCAATATAATTCAGCCTCAGAAGAGCACTTTGTGGTAAATCTTAAATGATCATAAGTGCTCTTGGAGAACTTAAGGTGAAGAGCACTATTTGCATCCTACACACACACACATACACTCACGCTCTCTCACTCATGCACTCTCTCCCTCTTTCTCTCCCAGAGGTTCTTTATGACTGATACAAAAAAGAGACTACTTTCCCAGGTCCTCGTTCCTTGTGGAGGAGCTGAAGGCAAGCATTAACTGACAGAAGAAAGAGTGGCTGTGTCCCTGCGCCCTGTGACATATTTCAAGATGTAAAGCGAGCAGGCTCGAGGGACCTTTCTGCCAGACACCCACCCCTGGTCTTTGATTTGTGTGGAGAATCTACTGCGAAGCGATCAGATATCTGGCCATAATTAAAGCTGTCAGTTGGGAGGCGAGCTAGTCTTTGAGAAAGACATGGGCGAACAACTGAAGCAAAACTGATTCTGCGTGTAGCTTCACGATGCTTGACTGGGCATGAAATGAAATAAGTAATTTGATGTTGACAACAGAAATTGAAATGATACTTGCTGATTTCTGTCAGACTGCACTGTGGTGACTGTGCAGCAGTATAGACAAATTTTGCTTAAACAATGGCGGTCATACAGAATAATGAACACATTCAATTTATCATATGTTGTGTTATGATCTCTAATAACTAAATATTAACCAAATACTACTACAACTTAGGTAGTAAGCAACAATATATTAACAAAACAAACAGTATAATAACATAGACGGGTTCCTTTTTAATGTATGAAGTTTTGTTTTTTTCTTAATTTGATTCCCATGGTCATATTGAGCAGATGGCAGTGACTTATATCTTTGTTCTTCGTTTTAGTTTTTACAAAACTTTGTAGAGTAATGCATGTTATGGGCCCATATCAAAATTGGCGTTGGCACAACTATCTTTGATGCCACTTGCCAGATTTTGATAAAAGGGTTGTATTTGATTTGGTTACTACATTGAAGCTTGACGTTAGTTGCTGTTATCTTAAATGGACAAGTGAGACTCCATTAAAAAAAATACTTAATGTACAGGTAACTATTCTAATATGTGTTGTAGAGGCCTTTGCTTCATGTAATTCCTTCACTGTTGGAAATGTCATAATCCTTTGCCTGACTTGGCCTCATTGGCCAACCATCTCTCCATTTAGATTACATCACTGTGATGGTTTGCACTTTGATGGTTTGATGGTTTGACTCATTACACACTAATGAAACATGTGACATCATGTTACGGTCTACCCTTATTACGCAGTCACTTCTATCTGCCTACAAGGACACTATCACTGTTGCTTTACGTTCATCTTGCTCGGTTTCAAAATTGTGTATGAAATCAGCCCCTGAAATGAATACGATTAACAGCAACAATTGTAGTATTAATCGTAATCGTACTGAAATATTGTCCTTTATAGTAATATTGTGCTGAGCTGGCATTTTTTGCACCTCAGTACTCTCTGACAGAAGGAACATCGTCCTTGGTTCCCCCTGCTTTTGTCTGTTCAAGACACCCCACAGGAGACTGAACATGTCTTCAGAAGAGCTGCTGAAAGCTGGGCAGCATGATGACAGACCTTTAGACCCCCATGTCACTTAAGATGGCCACACTGTGTGAGGCTTCATCTCCGGTCCCCATAGGTTTCTGAACAAGTCTCCTCCAGCCGTGCTGTGAAAACCCACTTCACACGTTGCAAAAGGTGCAAGTCGTAGCTTTTGTGGCAGAGATCTGCTCCCCAGACTGAAATAAAATGGAGAGAATATAAAAAGACAACAGTTTATTGTGGTACTGAGGTTCTAGAGTTAATTTAATGTAAAATAGTATTGTTACAGATTAAGGTAGATGTATGTCTAGGTGATTTGTGAACACAGCCTTTTTTCTGCTATGGCAGTCCATGTGTTTGCTCTACTAAAATATTAAAACTATTTTGATTGTAACACTGCACAATGCAACTGGACTGCTCCTGTGGTTCAGCTATGCTGAGATGCTCCCTCACAGTGTGAAAACAAAGAGATAAAATCTAAGTCACTCGTTAGAACTAGGGAGCAGTGTGAGACAGGAGCTAGCTTTGACCCGAACTTTTCATTAGACCAACAGTTCGCTAATGGTATTTGCTGTAGCACTCCCTTCCCCTCACGGCGCGACTATGCTCCAATGAAGCAGATGAACTGAGTTTGCCGAACTGGCACTGGCTGGCAGGGAGATAGAGGCCAGAGGAGGTCAGGCCTGGCAGCCTTCTCTCTCGCGCTCTCCTTCCCTCCTCACGTCGTCCTGCCAGCTCATTAAGGCCTACAAATGGCACATCAGCTCAGCTGTGTTTGCCTCAACCCCAAACCCCAGCTAAATTGGCAGGCTTAGCCACATTTGCTCTGAAGCGCCATGCTCCCTTTTGGGTTCGTTTGAAGCCGACATGGCAACCACCCCCCAAGTCCCCCACCACACCCCACTCCTTCAGTCTGGGTGACAGGCATTCAGTCAGGCAGCAGTCCTGAGCAGAGGGAGTCTGCTGGATCAGGGAGGGCAGGGAGCTTGGGATGAATCACTCCCGTTTAGTCTCTGCGGCAAGGGGTGAAATGCCATCATTACCCGGCTGCCTATCAAATAAATTGGCAATTACGGGCCTGGGATTGCGAGTAAACAGCATGTTACTCCTTTTTTTCCACCCAAGGCTCTTGATGAGAGGCGGGTGCAATAGAGAGAAGCTCCGGAGTACTGGGTCAGAGCCAGTCAGTGTTAGCCAACCTGATGAGAGGAACAAGAGGCAGACTATAATGAATTCACCCCTATATTTCAGTGTCCATTTTTATCGTCAGCCAAAGCTTCCTGTCGTATCGTGCTTTAGCTGTTCTACTGAGTACATTTTGCCTGTCAAATGGAAACAAGTGCAATGCTATCTAATGCTTTTGGACAACACCTTTTTATAGAGTATGGTGTGGAATACTCTGCTGTAACACAGGGTAATGATTTGTGTGTTAGATGGATTGTAACACTATTATTAATACTAGCACTTTATTGATTTTGCATGCCGGTTTTTCCGACTGAAATGAAAATGTGAAAATTGTGGGTTCCTGAAATCCATACTTGTGTGCCCTGGCTCCTCTTACACGAGAAGGTTTTCTTGCGGTGAGGTCTTTGAAAGTTGTTTTGTAATGAAACATCTGGAAGTGATATTGTTAAAAGTCAAGCACATCGTCTTCCCGTGCTTTTGAAGCGGTTTCAGCCCAAACACAGCTAGAGTCTCTCTTATGGCTAGTAAAACTGAACTCCGTTATTACTGGCTTTCCGATGAAAACATGACAGCCTATTCAGAATCCTGTGTGCATGTGGTGAAACCATTTCAAATGCTCAAATTACAGCTTTTGGAAATGGATTAATGTCATAAAGTATATTTGTTGTTGTAAAAATCACTGTTATGATTAAATTTGCTGGAGCATTCCAAGACTGCACATAATGTTTTGTCCTTGACCTTTGAGTACAGTCTTTTCCATAAGCTTCTTGTCTGGACTGAATCCCGCTGTCCAAGTGAACTGCTTATGTAATGTGAGCAGAGCTGGTCTGCATTACACTATGCCCATCCCACCTCCTCAGTACATTCTCCAATTATTTCCTGACACTCTGATGTAAATGAGGTCGCAGTCCCCCTACATGTCCAGATGTGCTGGCCAATTTGCTCCGACACAGAACTTGTAATTGCTTGCATCAATTATCTGTCTCTTTCTCTCTCTTCCTCTCAATAATTTGAAATGTTTCCTATTAGAGACAAGCATTTAGATATGGAAGTAGGAATGTTGTACCTATAATTAGCTCATTATCACAGGATCATACTCTTTACTGAGGCTCCAGCATGTGCATAGTGACAATGCAGATGCTTTTTGTTTCGTTTTCGTTTAATGTCTTTTCAGCAGTGATGTAAATAAGTCAGGGCAGACTAAAAGATTAAAGACAATAGAAATACAGACATAGTATTTTGTATCCTATCCTGTTGACCAGATTTAAATAACAGGAGGGAATAACACCTGGTAGGTTACCCCTACAAAAATACTCATCATAAAGAAAAAGTGTATGAAAAGCAGATGATTGCATGTACAACCCCACATCCAGCTCATATAGGGATAAATGTTAGTCTAAGCCTTTGGGAAAAGGTTTAAAAGTAGTTAGTGTTGGGGGTGTAATAGCTGAAAGGAGTTTTACCAGCTTTTGATTTAATACTTTGAACAATGAAGAGGCCAGCTGGAGAAATCCTGAGAGATCAAACTGACTGATATCTAGCAGGAGAAGTTAAAGTGTATTTTACCACTAAAATCTCAAGGTCATCCACTTCTGTGATTAAATATGAAATCATTTAAAGGTTTTGACAGGATGACTCACTCTTTGATTCATGCCATCTGGGGCTCCTATTAATTCATAAGGAACACCTGGAACAGATTGTAAAACATTGTTTCCACTGGCTTCCTAACTATGTCTTAAGTCCTCTATGCTAGTGAAGAGATCATGTCCACAATAAGGGCTAACCACCTTATTTTTCTCATTCATTATGCCAGGTTCTGACGTTCATTCGAAAGTCCACTTTCCCAGAGGATCCAAACACAAGATCACTTGAATTGCCTATACCTTTGACTCAAAATCAATCTGATGAATAGGATGTCTCCCAGAAAGTGGCCAGACATGCTTATTACCACCTCTGGCACTTCAAATCAAGCCCGCTTTTCTCTCATCTCCCTCTCTTTTATTTCTCTTTCCCATTTTCTCTCTCATCGCCTGCAGTCGGGTTGTCAGAGACAGATTGTGACACTTTGTGACATGGCAGTCGGGCAAAATTATGTAGAGCCTCCATCGCCCTGCCAGTACCCCAACAGCCGAATGTCCGTCAGGGGCCTGTGAGAGGTCCTGCTGGATGGCTTGTCTCTACAAGTGCTTGGGGCACGCCAGCGTCCCTGCCTACGTTCACAAGTGTTTAACTCAGAGTCGGCTGCATCTACTCTCCAGAAATATAATTAGAATGAGAAAAGCACAGTGTGACGGTGTGCAGTGACCTCTGAGCAGCCCTCAGGTTGAGAATACATGGCACTAGTTTATCTCTGCTAATTATTTACCAACACCTAGAGGCCCTGAACACAAAATAAAATAGGAGGATTCAGAGGGACATTGTGACCTTTACTGTAGTTATGTTACTGTATACCCAGCAAAAATAGGCTCTTTAATTGTTGAAACTGATACAGAGCGAGGTTGGTGTGGTAAATACTGTTCAGGCCAATGCTGACTGAATGTAATCCCTCAGTGCTGTGGATGATAAATCTATTCTCATGGAAGATTAATGGACTGAAGAAGTGGTGTTGAATGTCATTGTTGAAGGTTGAAAGTATTGAGCGCCCGAATCCTATCCATATGTTTTCAGGAATGACATAAATAGGCTCAGCCGGAATCCATTTTGACTTATCAAGCTTAAACCAGTGCCAGAGCCCCGCAATACTTGCCAAGTATTCAGGCTCTGAGGCTTCCAATAACAAATCCTATTCCACATAATTTCCACTGAAATTGGCCATGGCCATGACCATGCGCTGCCACCCTGTTTTTGCTTTTGCCGTGCATCTTGCAGCTCTTGGCTATGTATTACTTCCGCATTCCCTGTAACCCGACCCTGTAGCCCCAATTTTTGATGTCATACCAGGCTCTGGTGTGGGAGTCTCGCCTCTCTTTGTTCCAACCTTTTCAGCATGGTGGCTGTTCCGGTGGGGTAAGTTGAATAAGTGGAGCCCGGAGGAATCTCTACAAAGGTCTCACTCTGATTGGATGCATGCAGAGCCCAAGGAGAGAGCGCCGGTTGCCATAGCAATGAGAGCAATGTGGGAACTGGCTGCATGAAGGAGAAAGGGGGAGTGGTGCTTTCTTTTGTGATGGGAGGTCTTCATCGACTGACATTCCCCTTTATGAATACACACTGGCCAACACGTACATAAACACAAATACGCAAGGCACACAAACGGTATTACATGCACCTTTTTACCCCCCAAGGAGAAGCCGAGCTAGAGTGCATACTTCAATCACAATGGCCTGGTAGGGGTGTGCTCGGGCCCAAGCTGGGAGCCAGAGAAAACACAATCAGACACACCGGGAGTCCAGAACCATCTCCCCCTCTTAAACATGATTACTGGCCATTCACTGCTACATAATGCTTACCTCTCCTGAGCCAACAAATCATCCTTACCCTCTCTCCTGACTCATCACAGCCACTATAAACAAAGTAATGAAGGAAATAACTATCGAAATCTCTCTTTCTCTTTTTGTCACTTGCAATCCTGCCTGATTCAAAGCAGATTTTCAAATTATTTAACCCAAAATATTCAGGCCATCACCAAGGGGTGATTCAAACCCCTCCAAGGAGTATATGTTTGTGTTCATGTGCGTGTTTTATATATGTGAATCCCTGGTGTGTGTATGTTTGTACCAGGGAGTTTAGCTGCAGGATATAGAAGCTGTGTGGGAGGACTGAGTTTTGTGTGTGAGTTGTGTGAAGTCTTGTTGAGTTTGTTTGAAGGGCACAAGGGGCTGAGAATGGTGTATGGGGATTACATAGGAAGGCCTGCTGGTTCATGAACCCGGTCCGATCTGGCATGTCTTTCAGCAGTTGTAGATAATTATAGTTTCCATGGCTCTCTGTGCATATTATATGCCATATGCTATGTTGCCACTTAATTCTCAATTGAAGTTGTAGTTGAACTACAGTTTGTCCTTCCCATTTATGAGGGAGGCGAAATATTAGAAACACCTATCAATATCAATATACCCAACCGATCGAGGCAGATGACCGCCCACCCAGAGCCTGGTTCTGCTCGAGGTTTCTTCCTTGTGCTTGCTCATGGTGGGAATTATTGGGTTTCTGTACATAGAGTTGGTCTAGACCTGCTCTATATGAACAAGTGCTATGAGATAACTTTGTTGTGATATGGCGCTATATAAATAAAATTGAATTGAATAGTGCAGTCCAGTACAACACTATCACTAACTGACCTCAATAATATAGAATTAAATTTACACATTTCCGACTGTCACCAAACACGGAACATTATAAACATTGTAAAGGTAGAATTTATGGCAGAGCTGTTGTGTTGAATTGCATTAGATTGCTCAGGTGTTCCTAATAAAGTGGCCACTGAGCACAGGTTGCAGGGTAAAAAGCATGCAAGTTTCAAACTGCAGACAAGCACCAAACTGGACAAATGCTACGTTAGGTCAAAGCACTGCAATGTAATTTTTGCCTTTACTGAGCCCCTTTAGAAGACAAAAATAAATAAAGTTTATTTGTAATTCTTTAGCAAACTGTGTTCTTAACAAATGAGCCATTATCATAGAAAATGATGATCGTGATGTCAAAGTTACTTTGGCAGTTAAAACATCTGTTATGTGCACACTCGTTGTGTTATTTAAAACTTGGTTTACATGCTTAAAAGCTGAAATCACTTTTTTCATTTTAACCGTGTGCTTGGTGCACAATGAAAAATGGTGAACATGAGAAAAATACTGTAAACATGATCAGCATGGAAAATATGACAGAGAACAGCAGAGTGATGCCACGCTTACAATCTGAGAACATTTTGCTAATATTACGTTTTGCATGTCCTTTGAATTGAGCCCATGTTTTTCTTTTTGACAAGCTACATTTTACAACACTGTGCATCAGAGCCGTTCTTTTTTCCTTGTGCTGGAGAAGGGCATGTTCTGTTCCATTCAAGGCCTGTGTGTCTGACAGGATCACTGTGAGGCATTTGATGTCACTTCACTTCTATTTCAGAAGCCAGTGCAATTTTCCTTAAACCACAAGGCAACAGCCCCAACAATAAATAAATAAATAGATACTGTAGATAGATGGACAGACAGGCACATAGATATATCAAGAAAGACAGAGAGATGATGCCCCTGGAATTACAGTTGCAGAAGATTATTCCAGAGACATTATTTCCCTCAAGTCATGGGCTTAAGTCAAATTTGGAAGAGAAATGAAATTGCCAGCAGTGAAAAACCAGACTAGGTAGGAGGAGTTCATGAGTAGAAAAATAACATTTTCATTTGTTTCTGCCCCAGTGGGAGATGAGCAGCCTTTCAGTAAATAGAGACAGCTATGAGAAATGATTTTTTTTTTTGGTCAGCGGGATATTGTTTTAACATGCATTTATCCATCTGCAATCTATATGTCAGGCCCCAGGAATCCACACGATGGCCATTCTACTGTTGTCTTTATGTCACACAACTGTTGGCCTGGTCTCACCTCAGGTTGTCTCTGTTAGTGTCCCATTTTCACCAGAGATTCAGTCCTATATGTGGTCTTTTTTTTAAATCCTTTTGTTAAGGGCAACCAGCTGATGTTACAGTACTCTTTGGAATTTAGTCTTTGCTGTAAATTGAAATGAAGAATTCAATCCTGGCTTCTGAGATTGTCATCTCCCCGAGCACAACCAAGAAACTGTGAGTAGTGGCGCACCACCATACAGTTTTGTTATTTTTTTCCACTGCAATAATAACAAAGTATGGTGCATTTTAGTGATTGGCGTTAGGTATCAGTTTTAGTAGATTCCTTTTTTGCCAGCCCTGTTCCATTGTGTTTCTCTTTGTTTGTGTCTTGTGCTTCTGTGTTTTGAAGCCCAATTTGCCTGAGGTAACAAAATGTCACAATCTACTCTTCCTTTGTTGTGGTGTCAGGTTTTTCTTAAGTTGTCACATGCCTTGCACACCTAGTCTTGATCTTGACTATTATTTGATATCTTTGATATCATCTTTTCATATTAGGAGTACTATACTTTTGTTTATTTCTGACAACAGTGTACATGCACTTGGATAAATTGTCATATATCATCTTGGTTAAATGTTATCAGGTTTCAAAGAGATATTCAGGCGATTATTAGGGATTTCTTCCACTTCTGTAAACTGAGGCTGTCGACTTCTCTGAGATGTCTGATCAATGAATGTGTTTCTGTATACGCTGGCTCGCTATTGAATTTATAAAAAAAAACAAATACAAACACGGACCCTGAGGTCTTTTATTGTCAAGCGTGAGACACTCATACACACGTGTAGGTCACACAGAAACACACACACATGGAATTTGCATCCCCTGAAGAAATTTGTCCTCTGCATTTGACCCATCCCAGCCATCCGTCCTCCTGAGGACAGCCTGGAGCAGTGGTCAGCCTCGATATGGCGACCGGGGACCAAGTCCAAGTGCCCATGCCCTGTCTTGGTCAAGGACAGGGCAGGAGAGCAATCCGTTCTTCTTGCATGTTTTTTCTATGGGGTTATATATTTTTAAGGAGGAAACCCCTAGTGAGCATGGGGAGAACATGCAAATTATATGTTGCATTATGACTCATGATTAATCTGCAGGGGCAAAGCTTTGATCCAGAGCTGTCAGCCGTGATGTACTCCCAGGTGATTAGGTCTACTTCCTGTCATCCACTATCAGCCAACACATAAAGCACATGTCACATGGCCCATTCTGATTATGGTTGATATTGACACTGGAATTGAATAAATGTACGCAGTAAGAAGATTAGGGTTTCCCAAGAGGCGTGCATCCCCCTGCTGCATTCATCTTTGATGAGACGCATTGAGCCTTATGAGACACTTGTTTCATACAGGCAAATCCCATCTCTGACTACATAATGTCTAAATAGAAAAACGTGACAAAGATGAATCTGCTGGCCATCTTAAATGGAACAGCAGTGGTCTCACAGTGAAGCTGGGGTTAAATTGCTCTTGGCCTTTTGTTGAAAAATGTTCTGCATAATCACAAATTCGCTCCACTTTGTATTGCATATACATATCAGTAAACCCATGACATATTGCAGATCCATGCCCTGAGGAGCAGGATTTGTGCTCTAATAAAGTGACATGTCACATAAGAAATTTGTCTCCATGGTCTCTACCACATCATCTGCTATGATTATTCCTCGTGAGAAAATTGGCAAAATAATTTCCAAGTCAGGAGACATGACTGGTTTTTGTGATCTTTCCAAGTATGCATAAGCTTACACTGCAAAAGAAGTATATTGCATGATACCCTTTATATATTTTGTGTGTACTTAGCATAACATTGTTCATTTACAACTGTGTGTGGCACTGTGTTTTGTTTTTTTTATGCACGCCCATGTCCGCCTTTGTCACCTTTATATTTGACAGTATTGTTGGTTGCAGTGCATGGGTGTACAATCTTCGGTGAACTAATTAGACGATTGGCTCTGATTTGTTTAAAGGGAGTCACATCAGCTGTGTTTGTGTAGTGATGAGAGGTCAGAAGGCAGCGCAGGATCACGTAGTACAGGGGATTGGATGGGATTAACCTTGGCGTGCCCCTTTTGGCCCCAGGCCCGGACGGCCCAGGAAGAGTGGGATTAGCAAAACCAGGCAGGGCCATCTGATTCCAAGCCCTCATCCAATTACTGCCTTATCTCCTGGCCAAATGAGATCAATGCATGGAGGGCAGGGAGACCTGGCAGGCTGGCGAAGGTGCGATAATCAGCAGTAGGGAGCATGGCACTTAACTCCCCTGTGTTCCTAAAAGAGCCAGAGCATGTGTTGGAAGCACCACTCACTGCCATTAGCTCTCTGTGCCTGCTGGAGCCTGACCTGCACTTTGCATGAGGACAACCTGGTGTAGTGCATTTAGGCATCTTAGCTTTTTGTGTTCAAGTGCTGCACTTAGGAAGGTGAATAATGTGCATAATTACAGTTTTACCTCTTATCCTTGGTGAATCTACCCAGCAGATTGCACTGGCTAAAGGGTAGTAGAGAGAAAAAAAACTGCATAATTGCTTTTTATATGTATTGCATATGAAAGGTGCTTTTAAGCATTTTACAACAGTTAAGAACAACCCTGCCCAGCTAATATAGTCCACTGTTAATTCTCTTGTCAATTAGAGAGGAAAACAAATGTTTGACGTTTAGAGGTGTAATTGTGAAAATGATTAACCTCTGTGTGTGCCATAAAAGCAGACAATTTTGCTCTCTACCTGCCCTTCTTGAAATGAAGTTGCCTTTGGCTAAATGAGTTTCTGGTGTTAACAAGAGAAACCTCAATTAAATTGAATATTTTTTCTTCATGTAAAATTATGTTTTATCCTGTTATTTATGTTCCCTCATTGAATAACTCTTTCCTGTTTGTAGCAATTTTAATAAAGTACTGTAAACCTTGACTATTTCTAGACTTCAAACTGCACAAAAATAATTATACAATTTTAACTTACTTTATTGTCTTTTCGGGTTAGGAACTAACAAATTGATGACAAACAGCTGATGACAATTAACCAAAACTTTACAATAAGAAGCAGTTATACCTGGAAAGAGCGTATGGATTTCATCAAAATGGGAGTTTTGATAGAAAAAGTCATTGCTGGCTGAGCCTTTCTATGATATAAAGCTCTTCATATTTATTCCTGATACTTCTGCCATGCTAGTCATTGTATTGCACCACTGGTGTGTCCCTTAGCCATCTGGAGGACCGTTCTGTGCCACAATATGGCTGGAGAGGGACCCATTCTGGTGAATTTATGTTCGGCTATTTCTTCTCATGCTTGTGTTCTGGGCAAGAGTATCCACTGGAGAGCAATAGCTAGCCCTGAAAGAGTTTCTGTCCTCAGCTGTGGCCCTGCAATTGTACATCCACTGCTACCACACAGTCCGTCTCCTCCCACCTGTCCCTGGCTGCTCCTCCTCTCCTCAGCCCAGTTAGATTAAAGTCCTCTTAAATTCACCACAGCAGGCCGGCCGCACAGGGAGACCTTGCATCACAGGGGCCCTCTGACAATCAGCACCCGTCTAGAAAGCACTAATGAGCGCTGGGAGGGGAGGAGAGGGCGTTAGCGGATTGCACCCAGGCAGTAGCAACGGTGGGTAGGATTGGAGGGGGTTGTTAGGAAGGGAGGCACTGGGCTGGCATGTTACACGGCTGGGTCTGGCGCAGCACTGACTAGATTCCAGGGGGCAGAGCTGCAGTCAGTTTGGGAAAATATCACAGCCCATTAGTTAGGAGCAATGAAATGAAGTCAACTTCTGGGACTCCATTAGGCACGCTGCGCTTAGGCAGACAGCATCCCTTGGTGTGATGTTGCTATTCTGGAAGGATTGAGCACAGAGATATAATTGGACTGGGGAAATCAAGCAAGTTTCAGTGGTCCTGGTGGGGCTCTCAGACTGAAAATGAGAACACGGGCCTTTGTATTTTCTCTCCCTCTCCCTGTTAGCTTTACAGCTTTTTGAAAAACAGGAGTGGAAAGGCAGCCAGTGTGCTTGGGCTTTTCTTTTCATTTTTATTTCTTCTCTCTCTCTGTGTCTTCTATTCTGTAGCTCTGTCTTTCTGTCTGCCCCTCTCCGTCTGTTTTTCTTATTGGATTTTACCATCTGCTTTAAATTCATTTTTTTTTTTCATTTGTGACTCCAGCTCTGGCTAACCCTAAGCTAAACAATATGCATTTATTCATCCGTGCCTTTCTCTAAGCATTGATGAGACTGAGGATTGTGCTTGATAATAAACATGGCTTAGTATAACACAGGCTGCTTGCTAAGCCTCGCAAGGCTGTTTACTGCAGATCAGTGCCAGCTAACTCCATTAGTTTGGAATATACAACTACATCCATAAAAGCAAAGTATAGTATACCATATTTTTCCTCCTCCTCTGAAATGCCCTTTTTCCAACAATGATTTTGGGATAGCTAGCTCACATTTTGGTTCCTTATGGGCACAACTCAGATGTAGATAGAGCGGACAGGCCTCAGTGCATCAGGTAATTGATGTGCAGTTTTTAGCACCATCATGGGACGTCTCCAGCCCTCCAATTTCTAGCAGGCATGCCTCACTTGGTTTGCCCAAAACGCTTGACATACTCTGTCCTAAATAAAGGACATTTTCCGATTCTTAAGTTAATATATTTCACAGTAGCAGTCCAACATATTCTTCTCATGACTTCAGTTTAGTGGCTGGTGAGTAGTTGGATTGCGTCTCTGATGGTGTATTGCCAATGTCTTTGTCACTGCTTTATCAAGCACATATTCACTGCTGTTTATGCAGTGAGTTAGTTACACGTTCGCAAATGTATTGTTGCTGTATGGGTAAAGGAAGGTGGTGTTGCGTAAATAGAGATCACTGGTTAGCCATTTATCAGGTACTTACTTACCATAGCTTTTTCAAAGGATTGGTAAGAGCTCAATCAAGATCTATCCATTTAGTTTGGTTTTGTGAAGGAGTGATGAATATAATTAGATCAGAAGGTCAGAAGGGGATATATTTATTGGAATAAGGAGACAGCCTGTTCAGTCCACAGACCTATGTTTTTCTGCTTAATAGTTTGAAGAAGAAAACATGGCTTCAGGTATCGAGGAGCTGAAACATGCTTCACTGAGAACAGCTGAAACATGCTTCACTAAGATACTGCTTAACAAAAAGAGTGTGCTGCATCTCTCTTGCTTTGGCTCTTTGTCCTTTCTATTTGTAGAATTATATGCCCATAGCAGGAGAGTGTTGACATTTGTGGACCTCTTGGGAACACATCACCATGAATGTTATCAGCACCTTAAAGACAGCCCTCAGCCTCCACACATCCCTGGTAGGCGCTCTCAGCCCCTGCCTCAAAGGGCACACCCCACCTCAACCTTCCACCCCCGACCTGTCTGCCAGCCTGAAGAAAGGGCCCCTGACAGCTCCTTTGATGATAGGAGGTGGGGGTGGCTTGTAAAGAATAGTTGAAATGGAGGGGTAAAAAGGGGGCCAGCCATTCGAAATGTCTGCACAGAGATCTAATCAGGTTGCAGTGGCTGTGCCCTTTTTTTAAAGTAGCACCACAGCATTACAGCTAGTCGCCTCTCCCGGGTCCAGGCCTCACAGGGCGTCTCATGTCAGCCACCCCAGTAACCCTCTGGAACACATCATCCACCTCAGTCCCAGCTCTGGATTTATCCCCCCCTAAAGCCGCCTTGACAGGTTTGTTATCTGTTCACCAGGTCGGCGAGCCCTGGAGAGTCGCAGCACTGGCAGTTAGGAAGGGGAATGCTACAGGAGAAGCAGGGCAAGTAAATGTCAAGTGAACCGCCAAGGATGGATATTATAGCTTCTGGGGACCACCGAGAGAGAGAGAGAGATGGTCTGACTTTTCTGTCCGTTTTACAGCCCACCGCTCAAGATGGCAGTCTTTACTGAATTCTTCATTTATGTGTAAGTTACAGTTATATGACTTCCAAAGAGCACTGTTACACACTCACCAGATAAGCTGGTAACAAGTAATGATTATCACAAAAGAACTTTGAATCTTGTAAAACGATTTGTCATAATCTCAACTTGGCCATAGATATATGTATGGTTGTTTAGTAAACTACAAGAGGTTAAATAATATAATTTCAGTTTTGTTGCTTAACTTGTGCACTACCTTTTGGATACAGTTTACTGAGTAACACAATACCAGTTATAAAAATGTAAAAAGGAATGATTTCCATTTGCAGTCTTTTGGCAAAGAACACCGTTATGTAAGGCATAACATGGCTATTATGATTACAAGACACTAAAAATAAAATATAGCTGTTTACTTTTGCTTCAATGACATGTAATTTAATTTGGAGTCTGTGAGCAAGTGTGTGCACCACATGTGAGATTTCCTACTTGGCTCCTCAACATTGAATATACAGTATGAATTCCTACTTTAATAAAACACATACGTTTAGCAGTAAGACTGTATGCATAAACATTAATACAAACACAGATGATGTTACACTGAAAGATTTTTCATATGCTGTTATTAAAATGAAAAATACTGTTTGTATGACTCACATCCCCTTCAGATACCCAAACTTGATTTCATAATAAAAAACAGAACTAATTTTCTAATGCGGATCTTCTATAAAATAGTTTCACATAGTGCTAAACTACATTTATAATCAGTTTAAGTCATAACATCTGATGCACTGACAGCAGTCTTATTTCATGAGCTTGGAATCATAAGATTCTGTGTGGGTGGAGTACAGCTCTGAGATACTAAGCATCAAAGATTTGGTATATCAACTGTGAAACTGAGGGGCGGCAGTGGCTGAGAGGATAGTGCGGTCGTCCATTAACCCCAGGGTTGGTGGTTCGAGCCCAGCTCCCGCTGCCCGCATGTCGAAGTGTCCCTGGGCAAGACACTGAACCCC
>JAVQJV010090058.1:0-17180 GCA_036024995.1 Gadopsis bispinosus | reverse complement strand
TCACCCATTTCTGTGAAAAACTTTCTAGCACCTTAATGAAATGGATAATAAACGGTAGCTAATTATGCACTCACTTTTGGGCATTTTGAAAACTTTTCACATATTACTGGCACAAAACCAACTACTAATGTTCATCTGCACATAAGTCCTGTTATTTATTTATTTTTAGCTCATTGCATGCACGCCCATCCTATGTCACTCAGAAACCCATATATAGAAATCATACTATTCCTATAGCTGTTGTTTTAAGAAGTGATACTTTGCCTTGTACTTACCATCTTGCATATGTCTTCCAGTTGTCCTCCAGGCCTGCAGCTTGGTCCTCTACCCCATCAAGTTCATCGAGAGCATCAACCTGAGGATCTACCACGAGTTCAACTGGGGCTACGGCTTGGCCTGGGGGGGAACCATCTTCTCCTTTGGCGGGGGAATCCTCTACTGCCTCAACCCCAAGAACTACGAGGAGTATTACTAGCTCTGATTCAAGCCGAGATCTGTACAGTCACATGCTGTGAGAGGTATTCAGGGAGCAAGAAGGGGGTTTGGGGATATTTTCCTTTAATGGTTCATTTCCCAAGAACTGTAAGGAATACTGTAAACCGTATTTGAGACAATAACTGTATCGCCACAATCTTCCCCCCTACGGGAATTCAGGGGGTGAAGTTGGCGGTCGGGGGATTTCTTTTCTTGCCTTAGTCAACAGAAATGTGCGCGCTGATGCTGGTGGGTATTTGAGTTTACAGCTCAACCATTACCAGGTTGGTGCTGGGAAGGTGTTGGGGTGTGTGTGTGTGGGGGGGGGGGGGTCTTACTTGTTTACTCCTAGGACTTGTGACACACCTGGGATAACTGACAGCCCTGCAGTAACATAGGATGGAGGTTTACGGTGATAATGCCACCTGTTCTCTCTTCCCTGTAAACTAAATTGCAAGAGTTACTCTTATTATGTCACCGGTAACAACCCAACCTATTGACTGTTACTTAGGAATGTCAGAAGGGGAGGCTTTTTTACCGCACGTTCACACACGCATGCACATGCAAAGGCACATATACCTTCACCTGTAAACATTAACTCCTTGGGCTGGACATCATCATCAGTGCTTAGTTAGGAATTGCGATATTTAGTTTTTCAGAGTCCTCTGGAGCTGTTAAACTTTCACAAGGACATGGAAGAGGATCAGACACTACAGTTGCGCTTCATAACTTTTCATAAGACAGACAGATTCCTCTCGGGGGTAAGTAAGAGGGGGGGGATAAAGTAAAGACACCCGCTCAATATTCTGTTATCGACCCACTTGTCTGTTACCGCGGCAACCACAGGACGTGCACACGCAGCCGTCATGATTGATTAGCCATGGTCGGACGTGTGAGACAGGACTGCGCTCAGCTGCCTCCAAGGGTCTAAATTTCAATTCCCTATCGAGCCGAGTATCTCTGCACTGTGACGTTCGGAGCATCCTTCCTCCTGTGGTCCAGCTCTGCATCCTGTTTGTGGATGGGAGTGTCTGCTATACACACCGCAGACAGATACGGCCTCTCAGTGGGCATGTTTACATGCTCATCGCTAGTATAACAAAGTTGGAATCTGAGTGTAATACTATCTTTATGCACTCAGCTGATGTAAGCACAATCACAGAAACACATATGGGGAACTGTGACTTCACCAGACACCTTTGTCTCATTTAATGAACTTAAGTTGCATAAGTACCCAGCTCAGGTGGAGAGGGTGGAAGGGAAGTGTGACGATTCTGCACCTCCCAAATGATGTCGAATGCCGATGTTCAGTGCCAGTGCAGGAAGTAGCACCCTATATGTATCAATGTGGAGGTTGGGATGGTGGCTGGACGTGTAGCATGTCTGACTTTCATGCAAGAGAGCGGAGTTTGTGTCCCGTCACAGAGCTACAAATAATGTTCTCTGTTTTATTAATCATAATCAAAAAGTTTTTAAGTTGCCTAACCCTAACTGTACCTTAACTTTTAGTTTTATTTGCCATAGCCACGATCTTTGCCTAACCGTAACCAATTGGCATGGGGAAATATTAGAAGAAAGTGAGGATTTTAAAAACGTTGGCATTGGACAGAAAACAAAAAAAACAACAACTTTGTTATCAAACAGAATTTTGTGTTCAATATAGCTTTTCCTTTTTGGCGAAGGAGTTGATCACAGTGTACAGCAATTTTAGGGACATTTTCACTGTTTGGACCCATGATGAGTATCTCAGTCGAGTCTAGTGTTTAGTTTAGAAATTCTGGGACTCCAGCTTAGATAAATGCACGTGTCATTTTCGTGAAAAAGAGGAAACTGATATTATGTGTATGTATAAGATGACCTGAAGAAAGAAAGTCAATGGAAAAAAGGATTCGGGGCCAAGCATCGAGGACTGAGGCTGACCTAGAGTCAGAAAAACCTACACTTATGTAGGCATAAACCAGTGCGGCGCTACTATTATGCAGTGTCTAAAATATGAATGTACTAATACTATACTTACTATACTATACTATAATGTACCATACTAATATAGTATCTTGTTGAGTGTTTATTTCGATGGAAATAGTCAATGAGTAAATAAGGGGTTGATTTTGGATGCAGTGTTTTTAGAAATCTTTCATTTGCATTACACAATGTTGGTACATGTGTATTGTAAAAGCAACATCAGATAGAATAGATAGGAAAAAGTACTCATAATAATAGGATTACTGTCAAGGACACCATCAGACAACTGCCCAACTCCCAGTGGATGCATTAGTGTGTGCATGTAAGCATACCCACTGAAGCTGACTATTTATAAACCGAATCAGTGTATCTACTGATAAGTTCAGGCCACATTTCATTAACATCAAACAGTGCATGTCAGGGAGCAGCCCTGCACCCAGTGCGTGTAGATTCTGTAGGAAAACGAACATCTGTTGGCACAGGAAAAGCAAATGTCAATATCAGCCAGGGTCAAACGGCAGTATTAATGGATGCTGGGACACATATACTGTAGACAAAACGTAGGACTGTGTCTTACATCGAAGCATCACCACCTTACAGAAAAGAGCATCTGATAATCCTTGCTTTCATGTCCAGGCTGATTTGAATTGAAACAGTATTTATCTCTGTTCCACTGTTTCCCCTGCCCTCATGGTTTGGCTCTAATCATCAGCTGTTTGGGTGAGAGCCATGGACGCAGTGCATTTTTCGGCTGTAAGGATGGATGGAGAAGCATATATTTTAACTTCCATACTGATTTTTAATTCTAGGCTGCGAGGTGATAAAGCATTTTTGTTGTTTTTGCTTTCATTGCGCAAAAACCTATTTATGTTTTCCCTCAGCTGTGTGCTGAATTACTTTCCGAGCCCCGTGACCTCCCTTCACAAGACATTCTGTAATTTCAAAAGTGCACAGGGAGTCGAAAATAAGAATTCCCTGGCTGACATTTTGGAGATACAAGCGGTGCCTTGTTTGTACTCTCCATTGTCACGTATTTCCCGGGGAGCTGTCAAGCAACCATCACCCAAAGATAGGATCCAGGCTGTCTCCCTTGCCACCTTAACAAATGTCCAACTGTGCAGCCGTCACATGAATCATGCAGCTGACAGACGTCCGTTTATTTTATATAAACTGATGTTTAACCACAGACATTTCCTCTATTGCTGATGAGGAAAAGTTGTATTTGTTTATGGTTGTTGTGCCTGTCACTACAGCAGCAGTGCTTCTAAAATCAGCTCATTCAAGCTTATTAACGACTGAGATCTGATGCAACTGGGAGAAGATATCTGTAGTGCTTTAGATTACAGGCTGCATATTACAGTGTAAAAAGTATATACAGGGTGTCAATGAAATACTTACTGGATGCCTATTACAGGATAAATATGCAAAGACGAAGCCGAAAGGTTAGGCAATTAGGGGGTAACAACGTTTTGCTGTGGGAAACAAGGCAGGAAACATGGGTCAAAGGAGTAACTGTACTGATATTGGAATTTGTTATGGCATCATTTATTTTGATACATTTACCAAAAAAGCCTAACCCAAACAGCACACAGACTCAGTCAGAGACCGGCTGGTGGACAGAGCAGAGCGGCTGAAGAGCCAGATATGTTTCTCCGGAGTTGGTGAAAACCACAACAGAGCTAAAAGGAGACACATTCATATGTGTGGAATTAGGCGACTGTCCGGGTCCGTTCACCATTTCAACTTAAAATGTTGTCGCCACTACATGCCTACAAAAATGAAAACAACAGGAATGCAAGTTTTAAATGTACTCTGTAACTAAAAAGTGCGTTCAGTATGTATTTTGTTTAGGTAACCCCTGAACACCAACTTGTTTTCCCCTTATTCCATGTACTTTTCTCCTTACTAGGTCATTGGTACCATATGTACAAAATATTTACACTGTAATTTGCAGGCTGTAGTATAAAGTATTACTAAAGAATAAACTTGTGGGCACAACATGATGTGGTGGAGACTAAAGCCACTTAATCTCACCTTACAGGCCTTTGCAGGCGGACATAAACCTCATGTTGTAAATTCACTGTGTATATTCTAGAAAGTAGTCTTGAACTGATGGATCTTATATGAGAGAGCGGTCCTTTGAGGTGTAAAACCAATCCTAAATGTCTTTTTTTTTTTTTTTTTACATATAGTGACTGGATGTCACAGTTCACCCATCTTTTTATTTAGCACTGAGTGAAAGCAGACACAGCGCTCACTGTTACAGCCATTATTCCATTAGTCATACCAGCTATATGGGTCAGTGGGTGCTTCTCAGCGTGTGACCCTGCTCTGCTCTCAGTGTTTTATCAGTTGGAAAGATGTGACAACTTCACTCTGTTCAGTGGCGGGGATCCAGTTAATCAGTGTTCGGGTTTGTTGGATTTTCTGTCAAGTTATGGACAAAGCACTTGTCATTCCTCCATGCGGGCAGAGTGATACAGACGTCCGGGCACAATGAGGACGTGCTCTAATAGAGATCCTCACCACTAGTATGATATTTGATATTTCCGCTACTGTATTTAATACTGTATGATCACAGCTTAGTGGGGATGTTTTTGCTACCTAGAAACTAGTCTATGTGCTTTGGTGGTGTAGAGGAGCCTTAGGCACTAACACAGTAACACACCTGGGTTAAAAAATAAAAGAATACTTTCAAAGATCCCCATGTATATCAATGGGAGCGCTAAATAACAATTTAACACTTTCAAAATTAAAAGCAATCATTGCTTCTTATGCATTTTGTGCAGAATATTTGTCTGAGAATGCGGTTGATTTACAGTGGTAGTCTTGTATTACAGCATCCTTTATCTTAATTTACCTGCCAAACACATAAACACTTAACTAAAGGAGATTAATCCCCTGCCAGATAGTTTCAGATGAAAGACAGCTGGTAGTTTAATATCGTGCAGCTGCTGTTATTAGTACATCTTGTATCCAAGATTCAAAGTGACAATACTACATTTTCAAATTTGTAGTGTGGAAAACAAACATACCCTAAATCCTCATGGCTGATGTGTTTGGATTCCTTAATTGGGTGGTGAAATCAATCACGTCGGTTGTGATTATGAGCTTCCGATGCTAAGTGACAAGGCAAATATGTTTGCACCAGTTTCAGAAATGACCTACATGCTTTGATTTTAACTGAAACACTTCAATGTGGTTCTGGGTAAATAAGATTATTTGTGTTAGGCCCCGCAGTGTAATTCAGCTGGGCAACATGCTCCAAAAACACAACTGGCCCTTTAATAGGTTATACTTGTTATGTGTGTCCCCAGGGGGTCTGACCCATGCCGGTTCTTTGTATGCTTTAGCCCAGGTCTGATTCATAGTTATTAGCATTTCTTTGGTTATAAATTTACTGATGAAAAGTAGAGGCTCGCAAACAGAGACAGCTCTGATTTATGCATCATCTCCCAGTAGACTGGAGAGAAACTGTCTAATGATGTGCATAGGGATTTAGGAGGTGTGTATGTATGTGTGTGTAAATGACAGAGGAAGAGTGTAAGCGTGTTTGACACAGAGAGAAAGAGTGTGTGTGTGTGTGTGTGCGTGCGTGCATGTATGTTGGCATGTTTTAGATGCCATTGTAGAGATGTCAGTAATCAGCATTTATCTCTTTGTACGTTGGCACATTAAAGCACTGAACAGAACGTCTCCGTCTTTCTCTGCCTCATTTGGTTGTCATGTCTTCTTTCTTTAGTCATCGTTATTCAGCCCTGAAATGATTACTGTCATGTTTATTTCACTTTCGGTATTATCTTATAGAAGATGATGACATGTTGGTAGCTAAATCTAGCACAACACACACAACAATAATGCACTGTAGTTTCCAGGTATACAAAAACCTTGCCAGATAAATCTAGGTCAAGATATTCAGGTTAGGGTGTGTCTGTGTGTGTGTGTGTGTTTATGGTGTGTTCTTTTTTACCTTAATATGGTAATTAATGCATTTAGAGGTGTAAATGCTGTATGTATGCCTTTAGTTCAATACTACATCCATTTTTATGCTGATGACACCATCTTGTGTGCCATAGGCTGTACTGCAAAAAATGCATTCCCAGGTTACTGTCTGTGTGTAATCATTTAAAGTATTGTTCTAAACTCTAAAAGACTAAATGTATGCATTTCACAACGATGGGTATCTAATTGGAGACTCTCCTCCCAAAAAATATACATCTGTATAGATTGTCTGTGTATGTACAGCGACCTCTAGTGGCTGTAGTATAAAGTAATGCAGTATAAAGAGTGACAGAAAAGTCAGCACAGCGAGAAGGTGAATGGGTGACTCTATGGACAGATGGATGGATGGATCAAATACATTCTTATACACTCTTATACCAGAACAGAGCTCGTTTCTCCTTTAACAGAAAAAACACTACATAATCCACTCTACTATCTGCACCGGATTATGAACATATTCTGAATTCAAACCACTACTTATCTGAATTTTAGGAGTGGAAATAAACGGTTAACAGTCGGTGGCCCCGATTCTCCAGTCGGGTGACGTCAAACCGCTAAAGAAGAGGGTGCAACGAGATGACGTCATTACAAGAGAACCAGTCCAACCTCAACTGGCGTAGAACAATGTAAAAAATACGACTTTTCTCCGAATTTCCTGCGCTTCCACACCCATTATATTACGTGCAAATTGAAAACATGAAAATGCACTTAGCGATGTCATGGCGTACAACTGTATATCACTTGCAGCAAGGCAGTGGAGTTATGCGGAAACAAGATTATTGGGGGTGTTGAGACACTCACTAACATCTTTAGCTCAAAGTAAAGAAACACAACATCAGATCACAGGGTAAGTTAGCTTTAAAGGTTCATTCTACCAAATCAGGTGTCCTCGGGATCTTTGCCACACTATAAGTACACTTCAATACTGAAAGTAATCCAACCGAGTCAAAACAGTTCAAACATGAATAGAGTTTACTGACAAATCAACAAGTACACTGACTCCGAGTCAGTCCATGGAGTAACTGCCACTCAAATGCACACATCTTCGCTTTTATGCCCATCTTCACTCCTCCTCCTGTGGTCCTTATGTTTGGAACCATCCCACATTCTAAGCTGTTTCCCACTGGTTGGGCCAGACGCCGTTGACACATTTCTGCTTGCCCAGTAAATAATTGTGTCAACTAAAGGTCTGTGCTATGAGGTCACCCAGGGACTCCTTCCCTCAGCTATAGGGTCAATTCAGGACAGTTCTCTGTCTGATACACTGTTATTTCTAAGAGTCCACTATACTAATTTAAAAAAAAGACTACAGTACATACATATTTAACATATGATTATGCTACACATGGGATTATGACTGGATCTGAAAATCTAATCATCATCAATATGATTGATTGTTGCATAATACTGTGATGATTGATTATGACTTACTTGACCTCTCTGACCTGACCATGTGATTGCACTTAACGTAATGCATCTATGTAGAAATATCCCACAGTGCCTCTTTTAAAAAAACACGTTGATCTCAATGAGACTTCCTGAATATAAAAAGCCTGAAATTAAGTTTAATTAACCATTTTATATTAATTAAATTTGAGACCTCAGTGTTCTCAGTGATAGTTCCTGCCCTGAATGCTCTGAATTAAGTAAATAAAAGCTTAATTCTTTATACCAATCTATGAAGGGTTAATGCAGCGGAGCCCAGATTTCTCCGGGAAGAGGACTACTTCACCCTCATTATCTGAATTCACACGTTAGAGATTTGGTCTTTTTCTGGTTTTTGACTAGTTTGTCACAAGGCGGCATCTTATCAAGCACTTCTCTTGCCAATTACGAGCTGTAGTGCCAATTACCAGCATAAGGAAAGGCTCCATAGAGTCAGAGCAAGCACTTGACCAAAGCAACAGTTACTGTCTCCAGGAAAAAGAACAACATCATTTCAACATAAACCGCCACAGAGCCCTGTTTGTTTTTTGTTTTTTTAAAGTTTTGGCTGAGAGAGCAACTGTAAACAGCATGTGAGTGCCAGATCCCTGGAGCAGGAGTCTTGCCACCTGACAGTGACGTGTTGACGGCTGATTGGCTTGAAAATCACAAATTAAATTGCCCCCCCCCCCCCGAAAACTAACAACAATGACTTCTTCACTTGCCCTCATTGCTCAATCGCAAGAAAAAGCACGTGCAGCACAATATTACTGAGTAAGGTAAGAGCTCATTTTGTAGCACAGCCGGTGAACTGGATAGTGTGGCTCCAGTTACATGATCTCTCTGCCACCGCTCAAGCTGCCAAAAACCTGCAGGGGTGTCGGAGGCTGGTTGAGGAGTAGCACGCATGGTCAGCCTGGGTTAGCACTGCCACACTCAACATCTGTCATTAACAGAGCAGGACACGCAGAATCAGGGGGGAGTCTGAATGATCTGACAATAACTAATAACTAACGCTGCACTTCTCATGCTCTATTTAGCTTTTCAGAATCAACTGCAGCTCCTTTGTTGTTTCCTCGGCCCTGGGGGAGACATCTTCAGAAACCATCTTTCCAAGACTCATCTGGCCTAGTTTACAGTAGAGTCACGCTGCTCCTTAACCTGAGCCTATACTGCCCCCTGCTGTCCACACTCCGCCATGACCCACTGAGAGTCCCACACTCTCTGCAGGTTTTCAGTATGTAGTCTGTTCACACTATACAACTGACAAAATAAAGTGTCGTATATAGATTGTTCAGACACAAGACTATAAATCTATACAGCAGACCGGGGCATTCTACGGCCCGCGGGCCACATCCGGCCCTTTGGCTGTCCCCGACCGGCCCGCGAGAGGTCAGAGGTCAATGGTAAATTAGCAATCAAACTAAAAAGAGTTCATCATTCACGCACCACAACTGAGCGTTGCTTTTATTCTGAAGGCGTCTGCCGTCTTTTCAAATGTAAAGACCGTTTGCGGTCACCGTGTTTTGGTGAACAGCTGTTTACAGGAGACGCGAGTCAGCTGTTGGCCCCCAAACATGTCAGGTTAAAAACAGAAAGATTGATGCAGAATGTAGAGTTTTGAACAAAACGCGGTTGACTCGTTAAGTCAAAGGTCAAGTTGTTTGCTGTGTTTAAGGGTCACAGTTTGAGTCGTCGTCACCAGACTAACATGACTGATGCATTGTGGGAACGGACATCTGACGCTTCGCCCGCTACGCTGCAAAATCAACAAGGCCTTTTTACCGAGCTGCACACATCATGGGATGGAGCAGCCAAAGGCAGCGCTGTGATTTTCCCCACAAAATCGCTACAAGCAGTAAGTTAAACCTCAGACATCCAACCTGACTTCAGTTCAACAGACCGGATTTCTGTCACTGACCAAGAAAAAAAGAACTGAAAAAAAGCAATTGGACTATAAACTAAATAACAATAGTTCTTGTTACTTTTTGTATAAAGTTAATTTAATATTGGTCTTTGAAACACTGAAAAAACATGCTCATTTTCAAACTTGTTTTTTACTAGTCCTGCTCCACATTTTCACATCTACTCTTATCAAAACCACACAATTTACAGCTTTTTTTTTATAAAGAAATCAAATTAATATTGAGTTCAGCTTAGTGCTCCGGCCCACGAAAAGAGTCTCAGTTTCTCATGTGGCCCCTTGGGAAAATGAATTGCCCGCCCCTGCATTACATCATGTTATGGACAAAAGAAAAATAACATTACATTGGCAATTCAGGAGTCATGGCGGCGCTTTGAGCTAAATGCACAATGACAATGCTCCCGTGCCGATGTTCAGTGCCACGTTAACCTTCACACACCTCCCAGGAAATTGTTACACTCAAACATTTGCGGTTTGCCTGTTGAATGATTGCGGCTGCACATACTGTATTCCCCATTCCCGCACTTATTCCACGTATAAGTACACGTGTGCCTTCTTTGCACCTTTTCCGCCTCAAGTTGAGCTGAACTTCCAGGGGCAAAGTGCTGGAAGATACCGTGAGTTCAGTGGATGCTCACAAGTCTCATATTTAACTGGATCAGTTGTGTTGTGTTGTGTTGTGTTGTTGTAAAGGAGTTGTATTCGCTGTCGTGGCTTTATAAGTGAATAGTCAAGCCATAAAAGTTGTAATCACTATTTTTATTCCTTTATCTGAGAATTTCTTAGAAGCAAGAAAACTGTCAGCCAAATAGGTAAAATACAATGAATGTTCATACGCTTGAGGCTATATCTGGTGTGGACAGTAGTTCCCCCCCCCAGGACTATAGGCCTTTATTGGAGAGAGATGAAAAAGACTTTTGTTCCTGTGCCACCACCTTCCTCAAATGAGCAAGCTCAGTTTGTGGCAAAGAGGGGAATTACACCTTTCTCCATCTTGCGCTTCAACGCGTGGAACATGCAGCTGTGCGGCTGCAACAAACAAACAAAACGAGTGTCCCTGTGACTGTTTACTGTTTACTGTTTACTCCATCTCCTCACCAAGTGGAGCAGCTGAGCAGCTCTCTCTCTCTCTCAGCCGGCGGCTGCTTGGGATGCCAGTCAGCGGAGCGGAGTCCCTGGAGCAGCTCACTCAATTGCAGCGCCCCCCCGCGGCGACTTTCCCGGCGCCAGGGAGGCGCCGCGGGGCCGGAGAGAGCAGCGCTGGGGACCCGTCACATCATCACAGCTAATAATAGCAGCCCTCGGCCTCATGAATGCGTTGGCGCGTCGCGCGTAATGGAGGCAGTAACTCGGGGAATCCAAAGCGGGTGTAGCCCGGATCGGCTCACCAACAGATCTAATATTAGCGGACTGGAGCAGCGCGCCTCCCAACTGCTCTCTCGAGTTGCAGCTCCGGAGCGATCATTTCCCCCGTCGTCCGTTCTCTGTTCTAAAAGGATGCCGTTTCGCGCTCGGCGCTCGGTGGCCCAGATCAAAGTGAGCAGGAACCTTCTAATCTGGGTTAACGGGGGGGGGGGGGCGATTAGATATAAAAGCGTCCAATGTTTTGTCAGTCTTGACCCCACGAGTGACTCACCTTCATATTTTGCAACTAGACTGACTGGGCTGGGCGTCGGGCTTTACGCACGGCGCGGCCGCCTAACGGGACGGGGGCCCCGCGGGGGGCCACCTCCTAGCATCTTCCTATTTAGAGGTGGGAATGCTCCCCCCCCCCACCACCCTTCTTGCACACCTGCTCCGCTCCGTCTGTCCCTGTCTGACTGACCGGCCGGGGTCCTCCTCCTCCTCCTCCTCCTCCTCCTCCTCCTCTCGCCTCCTGTCTTCACCGGAGCTCGGTTCCTGTGTCCACATCGTGCGCTCTCTACCTTCGGCCGTTAGTTCTGGATTTGTAGTTTAGGTCTCTTCCCACACCACCACCCCCCCCCCTCCCGCCCCTCCTCGTGGATTTAACCTGTCCGTTTACTCTCCCCACCCCACCCCCTTCTCCCCTTCATCTAACCTTTACACCCGGTGCCCTGGTATGATGGCGGAGGGTGTGCGCCCCGAGGACTACTGCGACGAGCCGGTGGAGGACGAGTTTGGAGAGATCATCAAGTGTCGCTCCGGTAGGAGATCAAAGCTCCCCTAGTGCGTGCGTGCGTGTGTGCGTGTGCGCGTGTGTTGCTGTATAGCGATGAGCGCAGAGATACACCTGCTTGTGTGTGGGACATCAAAGACCCCTCTGGGACCCCTGCTGGAGGCTTCTGCACACCCAAAAAAAGAATCCCAAACCTCTCCATTGAATCGAAGCTGCAAGGAAACTCCAAAGTATGAATGATGGGATATGTTTTCCTCATCTGGGGGTTCTCGTTTTGAGCGCAACGCCTTCCAAAAGGCTCCATCCAGACTGCTGGGGTGTGAAGGAAGAAGTGGTGAAGGAGAGAGTGCTGAGAACACTGTGCGACAGGTGTAGCTGTGATCGTTGTGGGAGGCCAGTGTAAAAGCCCACGCGGTTCCATTTATTAAGTGTATATATTTGATCTGACAACAAACACTGCTGTGTTTGTTGTTCCACATTGTTTTATCACTGTTTCATATAGTTTGTAATGTGTGTGGGGATTATGAAAAATGAAGACGAAAAGCTTTCTCACCAACGCTGTTATACAGCACAGGGGTGCTGGTTTGCAGGGCTTTTCAAGACGGGTTAATTCACTATAAGGTTAAACTTCCAAGCTATAGCTAAAAGTATAAGATCGATGATATAAAACAGCGATTATGACGTCCTCAGAGTTATTTTCTCAGATTTGACAACACTCCTCCAGAGCCACACAACGGTTTTCACCGCCTGAGTAGTGAACTGACCGTCATGTGTAAAATTGGTGGAGGAAAACAATAAAATAATAAAATAAGTTTGGTTAAATAAGACTGTAACTTTATGCATCTCCAGTTAGTAGTTTAAAGAGACAGTACTGCATTGTCATGTGTAAAAACATACTGAGCAATAAAATCATAATGTGTGAACTCAAACAGGAGAGGCCAGGAAGTAAAAGTACTGTACTGTTTCCCAGCAGAGGAAGAAGTATGCAGGTCCTTTAAGGAAAAGTAAAGTAAGTCTCATGCACTCAGAACTTTACAATGGACATTTTACTGTAGAATGGGTACTTTTACTTTCAAAATTTTAAGTACACTTTGCTGGCATCTGTAATTTTACTTAAGCGATTGGTATTATTACAAAATGACATTATTAGATTGTTAATACTGATGCATCAATGTGTAAGCAGCTCGAGGTGGAGCTAGTTTCACTACTGTATACAGTTAGCTAGTTTAGTCTAGAGGGTCCCAACCTAGGGGTCGGGCCCCCTCCAAAGGTCAAAGGGGATTAATGGCAGAGGAACTAAGAAAAAAAAGGTCTGATACACAAATTTACATAGATTTCTCTAATCTTTGTGTTATTTGTGAGACGTTGCATAATTTGCCATATTCTGGCTTCAAACAGTTATTTAGTCATTATAAACCATGTGAGACGTTTAGAGGGAAAATGTCTCTGTGGTGGAGCAGCTAACTACCCAGAGACATCCGAATCCAGACCCTGTTTCTGTATAAGGGCTCACAAGCCAAAAAGGTTGCAAACCACTTGTTTCATCTTTAGCAATGCATTGAAAATGATTGTCCATCAGAACTGTATTAAAGCACAGTACCTTCCACCACTGACCTCTGGCCAATAGTCAGTCATCAGAGAACATGAAGGGATGCAATGTAAAACACTGCAGAGGCGGCCGCACCCTGTGATCTGACGATCTTGTTTTCTAAAGCTATTTGTGTCTCACTTGTTTAATCCAAATAAAATGTCCCCGTCACTGTGCTTTTAACCCCTGAACTGTCCTGCGCCCGGCAACCAACGCTCTGAAGTGAGGCCTCGCCGTGCTGCATTTAAAGTACGATCACCTGATGAACTAAATTGGGAGGGAATTGTTTCCGGGCTAACTTGCCGCGTAGTCCAACCCAGGGCTAAAACCGTTCTGGGTGACCATGACACCGACGGCCTTGCGGCGTGCCGGGATGAGTTAGAGGCCGCAGAGGCTTTTCTTTTTTCCTCTTATAGCGCTTGTAAATACCGGGCGAGCTGGAATGGTCCACGGGGCGGTGAGATACAGAGTCAGACAGATTAAGTGAGACAGACAGGTGGACAGTAGGGTGGGAGCTACAAACAGGGACTGGGACAGGTCATCGCTCCGCTCTGCTTCCCCGGGACGTGAACTTCCTCTTGCTTGTCTGTCTGTGTAAATAACCTTTTTCCTTGACCGAGCTGCCTGCTTAAATAAATCTTCAGTGAATAAATAAAGCCCTTTCCCTCTGTCTCTCTCTGTCTCTCTCTCGCGCACACTTTCTCTTGTCTCTGTGTGTGTCTCTCGCCCACTCCCCCACGGTACAGCTGGTGGGTCATCTCATGCTGGAAATAGCAGTCAGCTGGCCTGACGGATGGCTGGTGTGCAGTGTCAGATAGCCTGGTTGGGAGGTTGCCATGCCCCTCCCTCCTCTCTGTCGTCTCTTTGCATCTTCTTTTTCCAACTTCCCTCTTTCCTCTTCCATTGCTTTCAATTTTTTCCACCCTCTCTCTCTCTCTCTCTGCCTGTCTTCCAGTTTATTTACATCTCCATCTGTCTTGGTGTCTCCCAAACATCCTACTAACATCCAACACTTTCATGCCCTTGCCATGTTTCGGGCGTTCTTGCTCTTTTTGTGCTCCGTGTGTCATATTAGACCACCCAAGTGACAGAAATGTCTGTCAGTAGCTAAATCCAGCGGTCTGTCTATGCTGTATAGGCCTCAGCCCAGATATTTAACATACCATATACTGTGGGATATAATGAATCCATGTATCCTAAGGTCCAAAATGAAGCCACATTATTTTAGCTTTATGTTACGGGTCCATACATGCCTAATATATTCCTTTATATTTTTCTGGGAAGTTTCCTGGAAAGAAGTAAGTAATTAAAGGTAAAAGGTTTTTTCGTGCAATTCTAATAATACACTTTAATTAATTGCAAAGCTGGCACAACCTAGAGTCAGTTTAGCAAATCAGCTGATTGTGAAGATCAGGACAGTGCTGAAAATAATAATCATAATTTTCATTATCCATTAATCTGTCAATCGTTTTCTTGATATTGTTTCATCCATTAGTGTAAAAATCACAGGTTCCCAAAGCCACACCAAAACAAAAAGAGATCCCAATTTGATATTACAAAAAAGGGTAAGAAAAGCAGAAAATATTCTTGTTTGAACTGCAACTGGAACCGGTTTTGGTATTCTTTCTAGAGAAAATTACTTAAACGATTAAAAACAGTTTTCGATTTATTTGCTGCTGATTAATTGATAAGGGAGTAATCATGTCAGTTCTAATTTACGCAAGCATGCAATTCAATATAGAGTATATATATATATATATACACATATGTTATAGTATATATGCTATATATGTATATATACTAAGTAAAGTGATGAATGAATATTTTCATTTTTAACACATTATAAAGAACTTTCTCTGAACAACTTTTATACAGCTACTCTCGGAATGTCTTTACTTCCCTAGACTCAGTATCACATTACACTTTCTTATTAAGATAATTAAATTATTTTGAAATAAAAAAACACAGTGCTTGGACGAACATGATGAGTTTTGGACCACATTAGGGCTGCAGCAAGCAAATATTTTCATGTTCACTTACTCTGCCTTGATTCTTGTCTAATCGGTTTATAAAATGTCATAACATAGTGAGAATTTGCAGTCCAAAGTCCAAATATGTACTATCTGCAGCTTCACAGTAAATGTTATGGAGGTTCCACACACTGTCAGCACTTTTTCAATGATTTTAGCGCTAAAGGCGTGCAGGAGATCTTGACTTGTCCTGTCCTGTCCATGACCTGGCTACCAGATGTGCTTTAGACAACATTCACTCTGCGAAAGAGTCTCAATGCTTTTTGCAATGCATAGGCAGGAAAAGAGAATTTCCCAAAACATGTCGCAAGATCCATGAAGTTGCAGTTTCTTTGCATATTGTGGATGAACTTTGCAATGAATTTGGGATTGTCTCATAACTGAGCAGTTAATATATTTGCATGTATAGGCGCATGTTTTGCGTATATACATATATATACATTTTCTAAGCAATGTATTCTTTTTTTTCATTGTGATGTTTATTTCTAATAGATAGACGGAGACAGCTCTGCTTTTTTCAGTATGATTGGTAATTTGGTCTAAAATAGCAACACAAACGTATGCAGCTGATGACATGTTGTCCACTTGATTTATCCCAACTCTAGGCTGTGTGTGTGTGTGTGTGTCAGGGTGTGTGCGCATGAATGTAAATGTGTGTGTGTGTGAGTGTAACCAGGCATCTACATGTGTGTTTGGGCATGTGCAGCCGGGTCTGCCTTGTTAACGGACCCCGCAGGTCCGTAACCACCTCGCTGTTACCCATCATTCCTTGCCTAGTCACAGACCACCCTCATTGAAGCAGACAGGCAGGTTCGACTCAGGTGCTGCTGTGGACGACTGCACCCTAAGGACCCCTGCGTAACATGCAAAGCAGTGGGTGGCTGCGCCCTGAAAAAAGGGCTCTTTGGCTGCCCTGTGGTCGGGATTGAAAGCCATCGAAACAAAACACATCTTCTCTTTACTTTTTCCCTGCGTCTCTCTTTTCTCTTCACCCCGCTTCACTCCTCTTCCTTTGACTTGATATCCCTTCACTTCCCCGTACTTCTTTTTTGACTTGATATCACTTTTCATCACCTTACTTCACTTCTCTTCTTTTGACTTTATCACTTTGCTTCACCTCATATCACATTACTCCTCTTCTGACTTGACTTGATATCACTTCTTTACACTTTGCTTCACTTTTCTGTACTTCCCTTAATTCCACTTGACGTCACTTCTCTTCACTTAACTTCTCTTGACTTTGTTTTACATCACTTCTCCTCACTTCACTTCTGTGCTCTTCACCTTTTATTTTGACTCCCCTGCTCTTTGCTTCTTGTTTCTCTTCGCATGTCCTCATTTCATTTCTCTTGTCTTCACCTCGTGTCTTTTTTAACTTCACTTTTCTTCACTTCATCTCAGTTCACACTTCTCCTCTTCTCTTCATTTCTCCCCATTACACTTCACTTCACTCTATTCTCTTCATTTCACTTTTTTGCTCTTCATCTCATCTCTTCACTTTTCTTCACATCTTCTCTGCTTTTGATTTCTCTCCTCTTCTCATGTGTTGTTGATCAGTTTTTTCAGTTCCCTGAGCCACCTCCTCTTTCACTCTTTCAAAATATTTCTCGATCTTTATCATTCACTTTTTGCACCTTA
>JAVQJV010090026.1:0-11738 GCA_036024995.1 Gadopsis bispinosus | reverse complement strand
GTGTGTGTGTGTGTGTGTGTGTGTGTGTGTGTGTGTGTGTGTGTGTGTGTGTGTGTGTGTGTGTAGGTGTGTGTGTGTGTGTGTGTGTGTGTGTGTGTAGGGGTGAGGGGGGTGAGAGTGGGTGTGAGAGCGTCATCCATTAAAGTATTGCATACAATGGAAAGATCATGACCCCCAGTATTTGCAAACAGTTCTTACAGTTAATTTCCTGTGTAGGTACCAGGAGCTCGTCGCATTAGTACACTCACTATTACTGTCATTGTGTTTTCCTCGGCTGGATTGTCCTCATATACAGCGTGAAACACGGGTTGAGGTTTATATTCGGCTACTGAAGCTCTGGAGGTCAGAGGTCAGTGGGGAAGGCTGCAGGTGTGTAATCACAGAGTTGTGTTTTACTGGTAGCAGGACGTCAAAGGTCACCACAACAACTGCCACACAACGCCGATGGTAAAGTACGTGCATTAACAAACTAACAGTGATGTAAAAAGCAATTAAAGAGGGAAGGAGCTGCTTTCAAATCTGAATGAAGCATTTTTATAATCATGTGTTTTTAACAAATTCTAGGTGGATAAATAATGGATTGATAAATGAATGAACTCTAAGATATTAAGGCATTTAATTGCCACTGTTTTAAGGGTATAAACCCACCAAAATGTACGAAATAGAAGTAAACTCTTTTACATCTTAAATGAGCAATAAATGTTTTGTTTTGTTTGTTCCTTAGCTTAAATTGGTATGCTTTTAGGGGTAAATTAAGACCTAATTAAGGACTTACCTCTTAATCCCTTAATAACATCTTAAACTGACAATTAAGGGGAAAGTCATGTAGCCCTTAAAGTCAACTTTATTTGTTAATTAAGGGATTTTGAAATTAGACCTGCAACAATTGATTCGTTTGGTCACTTGGGGGCAGCAGAAACAAGTTGTGAGCACAACATTGACATATTGTCACCTAATAAAGTGGTTGTAGCTAATGTGTCAGCAAACCGATGACTATTTACACACCCAGTAGACACAGAGAAACATTAGCATTCATTTAATGTCCTGTTTCTGACGACCTGATGAATGCAAGTCCATTATTCACCCTGCTTTTAGTTCTGTTTTGGTCTCCACCAACTCCTATGAAAAAGGTCTGTCTCTTTAGCTGCTAAATGCTCCACAATGTTCACCAGCTAGTTGCTAACTTTGTGTGTGTCCTGCTGTGCTGGCAACAAGGTTGACGTGATGTCATGAAAATGTAGATGTTCAAACTTACATCTTTTCTTTTTCTTTCTGACCACTTTAAGTCCCCTTGAAAGTTGAGACTGAAAGTTCCTTCTTGACCTTGGGAACCGCAACTAAATGAACTTGACATTGTTTTGTCAAGTTCTGTTTCCACCCATTCAAGCTCAATCTTTGGTATGTCTTCAGGGGTTTTAAGGCTTAATTAAATGTATTTTGAGGGATCCGTCTTTCATAGTGAATGAAAAGGGAACTAGAATGAAAATATCTATATTGGGATCAAGAAAATTGTCATGGTATTGAATTATTATTATCATCCACAGATAACTGGGCATGGATAACTGGCAGATGAATGGATATTTTGTTCTTAAAAATGGCAGTGGAACCTTAAAATAACATCCATCTTGTACATGTGTCTGCTGTTGTGGACTGAAGCTTAACTTATTGAACTAACCCTTTAATTAATGCAGCCCGTTACCCCCCACCTGCTTCGGGTAACCTGAAGCCAACTTCACACACACACACACACACACACACACACACACACACGCACACACACACACACACCCACACACACACACACACACCCTGCTTGCCTGACCACCTGAAGCATTGTGGGATATTGGAACAGCCGCCCCCATCCTCCCCCGTCTCTTGTTCCCCTCCACCCAACCCCATTAAAACTCAAGCTACTGGAGGAAACACCCACTTCCTCCACATTCCTGAAGGATTTTCCATATAGAGAATAGTAAACAAACCTGTGAACAAAGAGCAAGCGGGGGGGGGGGGCGCACGGACAAGTTAATGTTATTTCCTTCGTGTATTAAATCACACTAAAGGGAGAGGGTGGGGGTGGGGGGTTTCTTTTGTGAGTCAGTGAAGGTGTTTACCGTCAGCAGCGATGGCGGCAGGAGTAAGAGAAGCCCGGGCGAAGGACTGCATCACCGTCCTCATCCTCCCACCGAGTCCAAGCTACCCGCGTACAAACACACACATAAAACAACTCCACACTGCCTAGCACCGTATGGGAGGAGAGACAAGTTGGCAGTGGGAGGAAGGCCTCCTTATCAGCTTTCGGCAAATCCTAGGCCTGAACTTGTCTGAACCGCTGTGTGTTTGTGGAGAAGGGAGGGAAATGCACCCAGCAGTGACATTTAACATTTAACATTTTACCCGAGAGCAGGTGAGTCTTTGAATTTTCCAGTACTGATGGATCACACTGGCATACAGCTGTTGACTTTTAAAAGCGCTGATTTGTACAGTTGTCAGACATTTCCTGCTGGCACACTGGCACACACTCACACTTAGAAAACCTTGGCCCACACAAACCTCTGGGCCTCTAAAAAGAAAAAGCCGACTTCCTTCTTTAAAGGTCACTATACTCAGTGTTGACAGTTTCAGAGGGTATGTGAATTCAACACGCACCTAGTGTCCAGAAACAATAAACCCCCGTTCCAACCTTAGACCTCAGAGCTGCAGAAAATATCTGCTGTGCTCATATTGCACAGGAGGCCTGTTAAAAAGTGCTCCAGTCTCATGGAGGCTGGTGCAGGATGTGTGACTAACTCATCTTCTATCTTGCTATCTAGCAAGGGCCTACTAAATGTGAGTCCTGAACTGCTGCTTGTTCTGACGACGTCCCTTTTGCTCAATCCCTCTGGCAGAGGCCGGCCCGTAGCTGTGGATCCTGCCCCGGCTTGCACACAGGAATGTACTATTGAGAAAGCGCTGCACCGCAAAACCCTCCCAGCCATTCCAACCCGTAATCAGATCCAGCCCGTCATCCCCCATCCTGTCTCCAATCTCTTTCGCTCCCTTTTTTTCTCTCTCTCCCTCTCTCTTTCTCTCTCTCTCTTCGATTCTCTCTCTCTCTTTAAATGACATGCACACACGCAGAACACAAACACCCACATACAGAACAAGCACTCAGACACCCACACAGCATCGCAGACACCAATTTGTAGACATGTAATCTTGCGCAAACACGGTTCTAAAGTCACAGAGACTTTCCGCAGGGACAAGTAAATGCGGCTCTGCTGGGGGAAACGCTCAGTGATTCTACGTACGGTGTTAGAGGGAACACTAGGAGAATAAACTGTTTCTAAAATTCGTTTCCACATAGTCATAGAATTTCTGTCATATTTTCTTGTAAGTGAGAAAGGTAAACACCTTAAAGGCCTGACATTATCTCTCTGAGCCTATTTTGTGCTTTTTCCTCCCCCCTGGCATTTGGTTCTCAGGATTTAACTCAATAAAGAGTTATTGAAGACAGGCAAAAAGCTTGCTAAGTTAGTAAGCTACGTTATAATGTTTATAATGTATCTCTGTAATGTGTCGTTTACTTCAAATATTACAGTTTACATGCCCAGTTATAGTCTCAGTTAGTTAATTACCCTAACAATGAGCAATCTCTTCCTTCCTCTGTCTCTAACCACTAGATCTTTTCATGCCTTTCCACCTGACTGGCTATGAGTGCTGCCAATCTTTCCCTCTTCATCTCTCCATCTCCAGACCCTCCCTCTCCTCTCTCTTTCTGTCTTTTCACCGAGGCGGGATGAGAGAATAGTTCCTTAAGCCCCCTTTTCTCTCTTCTTCCCTCAGGAAACTCTAACTGTGGGGCTCTTTTGCTGGCTTTCAATAAACGCTTGGATCCTGCGCCTCTCTGAAAAACCACAGCTTCGATTACACAAAATGAAGCACCACACAACCCTGGGCAACCGAAAAGTGTTTTCAATAATTACTTATTATATGTGTTCGGCGAATCAGAAACATCTGCGGTGAATTTGACTGAAAGAGCCCCAAAACAATTCTAAAATAGGACTGACGCACTCGGGCTCTGAGACACACACTCTCACGCGCGCACACACTGGAAGGCTACACTGCGCCATTGTCAGTGTGACTGTTTTTCTAGCTGGCCACAGCTGCGGAAATGAATATCAAATGTGGTTCTGCTCCCATAAATCAAAACTCAAAGCTTAACTCTTTCCTCTGAAACAGTCGCAAACGAGTGTTCAGGAGCTGGATGTTAAGAAGAGGCGGGGGGGGGTATGAAAGTTTGTTTTGAATGTGCATCATGTATTATGTATGACAACAGGAAGCCTGAAAGGCATTCAACGTGGAAAGTGTGGAAAATGAAAGGTATGATAATTACGGAAGGAATGACATACAGTGGAAATGACTCCATGTTGTTTGTCCAGTATGAATAATGTGAATCTCTGTTTTCTTTTTGGTGTTAGAGAGCATTCTTTTTTTTTCTGAGAATTTTCAAATGTTATGTCGGGTAATACTTATAGTATACTGAGTAATGTGTCTTATAATTGGACCTGGCTTTCTTGATAAAAATAGGATTAGGTTTAGGAATGGGCAAAGTTCAGTGGTAAGGTAAGGCTAGGTTTGGCTAGGCTATGTGTGTGTGTGTTTATGTGAGGATTTACTATCCAGTTTGAAGAATGCCTATTGAGGCTCAGTCACGCTGGCATTTAAAAAAGCAACATTTTATGGCAAAATCAATTCACTCCCATTGAATCGCAATAATCAGTGGAAAATACAATGACAAAATGGACTAGCCTGCCGTAATGTTTTCACTTTGATTTTCGGGGTGTCTTTGAATTCAGCCCTCTGTTGGTTGATCATTTTTATTTCCATGGCATCCTTTCGTTCCTGACGCATTAACCCGTCCATATCAGTATATCCAGCATGATTCCTTCCCATTGAGATCTGATGCGTTTTCAAAGTGTTTTGACACGCAAACAATAGCAAGCCAGTGTTGACATTGCTGCCCGTTGATGGGGAGCCAGAGAGTCAAATTGAAA
The DNA here is from genome assembly GCA_036024995.1 of Gadopsis bispinosus. Taxonomy (NCBI): domain Eukaryota; kingdom Metazoa; phylum Chordata; class Actinopteri; order Centrarchiformes; family Percichthyidae; genus Gadopsis; species Gadopsis bispinosus. The sequence continues at coordinate 6,705 of JAVQJV010090026.1, read as the reverse complement.
TAAGTTATCGTATCGTATTGCCATGATGCACCATACACTTTTATTTATACTCCTCTGTCTGAGAATAAACTCCTACAACGGAGGAATGGTTTGCAAGCAGTTATGAGATAGGAGTCAATGGTCTTTTGAGTAAACCGTGTGCAGTTGTTGCCCTGTTAGCGACCGAGCTAACGAGCTTTCTAACTAAGTGTTCACTAAGTCACGAAGCTTCTAGGGCCAAATATGTTGTGAGAATGAACAGATGGATTTCGCTGTGCCACTTTCTGGTATGAACGTACCTTTTAGGTAATGTAAAACAACATTGCTTATCTTCTGGTGTCCACTGTGGCAATCATAACACTGTGTGTGTGTGTGTGTGTGTGTGTGTGCAAATTTGTGTTTGTGTGTGTGTATTTTGGTGAAGGAGCGTGTATGGCTGAAAGCGCCGGAGGTCCTGGACTCAGCTTTACTTCTGCTTTTCTGGGATTAGAGGGAATCCAACGCTGTCCAAATCTTATCCTAACCTACCGTCCGGGCCAAACCAACACACACACTCCAGATCGAGCTGTGGGACAATAGACCTGTCCGTTTGTTGGTTTAACAGGTCTGGATGCTTGCTAAAGGGGGATTGGGGAGGCCTGCTCTGAAAGACCAAAGACCCGGGAGGGTAAGGGAGGTAGGAGGGAGTGAAGCACTGGCAATGGGGAATGTGTGTGTGACTGTGTATGCATGTGTATGTTCAAGTAGGGCCGGTTGGAAAGGGGTCACATAAGGCCGTGTATGTAAGTGGGATAGTGGAATGTGAGGGGGGGGGGGGCATGCAGCAAGGGACATCCCATTAATACCAGACCTAATCTCCACCCTGGGCACTGAGTATACACATACACACACACACACACACACACACACACACACCGCAGTGACACTACGTGTTGAACTAATTAGACCAGCTACTTTTTTGTCCCTACATTTAAAATCATGCTACATTTCCAGTAGAAAGCTATTTTTTCTTACTTTGTACTTTGATTTGTCAGTTTCCCCCATCCACTAACAATGAGGGGTCAGGGCTTGTAACCTATACTGCAGCCAGCCACCAGGGCGTGATCAAGATGTTTTGGCTTCACTTTTGGGGAGCTGTTATGTTGTCAGTAGATGGTTCTTGATGTGAAATAGCTTCAGTGTATTAAGCTAGTTTTCATGAGTAGTTTGTTACTTTTAACAGAAGTGTTGTGTTGCTACGTACTTCCAGTGAGCGTGCCTTGTCATTTCACTAGCTATAGTATCAAGTAGCTTTCCCAGCGCTGCTGATGGCAACACAGTGACAACCAGTCGACCACTGGCTGGAGAAAACATGCTTACTCGAAAAGCTGACAGGTGATTCATCATGTCAGGGTTTTTTAATAAAGATGACTAACAGTCAGGAATATTGCCTGACACTCCAATACTGAACTCATGAATAGCGTGGTAGCGCTTTATTTTAAAGGTCCTCATAATTTCCTCTGAAGTTTCCTAGAAAGAGCTATGTCATTTTGTAGTAATTATAGGGAAAGAACATTTTGGGGAAAATCCAAATAAACATACATTCATTATTCACTGATTATTGGTAGCTTTATTTGCTAAATATGTTTGACAATTTTCAGATTTTTGTTTTCAAATGTTTTTAAGCATTACGAGACATGCATGCTTTGATTCCTGTGGCATTGTATATCTGTATGCAATTTAAATAAGGAGGAAAAGACAGACTTTGCTTTTGACATAATCATTGATGATAATAATGAAAATCTCAAGGATTTTAATTCCAAAATATTGGTTCTCTGCAAATTACTAAAATGTATTGTGTTCAACTCTGCACATTTAAAATTAGCCTATGGTTTCCCTCATTGAATCATTGTCAAGCTGCTTTGGATACAGTGTTTGTATAGATTTTGTCACTTTTAAACGTACTTCTTTTCATAAAGGCCAAATTATCAAAGGTTTGATCATATGTCAAACATTCGTATCGAATTACTATGGCTTAACAAAGATTTAAAGAAGGCTAATTTCCCATCAGCTATTTCCCAAAGTCAAAGTTTTGATGTGGGAGTGCATGGTCAAATAAATTCCAGATTGCACCTTTAAACTCCATTCAGTGAAAATGACTGCCTCACCCACACTGTGCTGTCAAGCTTCGTAAATTTCCCCTGAAAGCATGTCCTTTGCATGCAGCATAATGAGTTTAAGCCCCGAGTCTGTGCAACATGTGCAAGCAAGCGCCTACTTGTGCTGTACCCATGCACACACACACACACACACACACACACACACGTGCACACACACTGAGCTGTAACACCCCCAACTTTACCCTATTAATATGAGCAGATTTACAACTGATGTTAAGCTATAATTGGTGGTTTCACCAAGAGTGATAATGCAGCAGTGTCAGCCCTATGCTCTGTAATTCAACTTGAAATGATCTGCTGCTGTGTGTGTGTGAGAGAGAGAAAGAGAGAGAGAGAGAGAGAGAGTCTACAGTAGGAAATTATGTGAAGCCCTTGTGATGTGAAGTTCCATAGAAGTTGCTGTAAGTCCAGGTCTAGGCCGAAAATGGCAACAACAACAACCCCCTCAGCACTGGAAGGAGTGATGTCAGCCTCTCTGCTCCTTTGACACATGTACACACACACTAAAAACTGACACCCCCTTGATTGCTCAAATCAGACACTGGCGCAGCATACCTGCCTACCGTAGCCAGGGCTTACAAATCACACACACACACAGCTTCCTTTGCTTTACTCGCCAACCCTTCCTCGCATCCTCGGCTGAATAGCCACATTCATAGCCGTCTGTGGCAAAATATAAAACACTATTAATAAAACAGCAAGGGCCTGCTGAGTGACACCTGCCTGGCCCTGCCTATATACACGTAATCCCGCTCCAGCAACAAGTGTTATCTTAGTCGGTCCTAAAGAAGGTGTCATAAAAAATAAGTTTAAAAATATAGGAAAAATCAAGAACCTGGAGGGTAATTTGCGTGTGGCTGGGGGGAGGATGGTTATACTGCAGCTTTGGGGAAGGGCAGGATGGCAGAGCAACAAGTATAACAGTATCAACAGCCAGTATCTACTCCCTCAACTCCAAATTATAACTGAAACAGATTAGAAAACAGGGAGGATTGTTTTTAAGATTAGCAATACATTCTCAAATAGCGGCCTTGGTTCTCTCTGCGTGTGAGGTTAAAAAATTATACATTTAAGAATTTGTGGTAGTATCAAGCTAGTACTGACTACTTGTGTGGATAGACTTTTAGTCTTTTTAAGTAGCAAGAAAAATAAAGATCCCTGGAGTGAATAACAACATTTTTCTTTACCTGTACTTACTGTAAACTACAATGTATTCAAAACTTGGATTTCAGGCATAATAATTTGTCACCTAATTTGTACCTGTAGAAACCATCCTGGCTGTTGTGGCTGTGTTTTAAAACAATAAATAGTTAATGAAGTCACAGAGTATTTATAATGAATATTTATATGAGTCATTTCAATTTGCAATTACTGTAAGTGCAACACTAAAATAGGTGAACGTGCACCTGAAATATTGACATGGAGGCCAGGAGACATGGTTTTTCAGTCTCTCACAAAAAGGAACAGCATCAGTACTGACTCTGAAGGAAAGACCAAAATCACTTTTTCTAGTTTATTCAGGCTGGCTTGTGACATTTTCACACACCACACTGCACTACACTCCGTGCCATCCATCAGCCCTTAGCTCTCAGTGAAATACATGGGATATTGTTCATATTTTTCAACAGATGACGGATTATGGCGTAGCACGGAGCCTGAGCAGCACTATGCAGCACCTGTAAGTCCACTTGCCTCCCTGACTGTAACCACAGGCCAACACGGGGGGCTCCTGAGTTTTCCCAGGCTCAGCCAAAGTGAATATAAAGGCTGCTCTGTTCGCTCTCTGCCTGCATCTCCTGCTCCATCTCTTTGAACTTGGCGGTCATGTCAGCAGCTCCCTGCCCCCAACCACCATACCGCCCTTCATGTGCCCACGGAAAGCGATAGGTTGGGCGCCGACAGATCCACACAACACCCAGGACTAACGCACGCACACACACACCTATACACACACACATGCCCTGTCTGCCTACGCTGATACAGGCATGTGCAGAACACATAAGACAGAGTGAGGCAGTAGGAATAAGGGCCATTGCCTCTATTTTTGCATTTAGCATGCATTCAGTTACACACACAGGGTCTGAGCCAAAGGGCACAGTTGCAACAATGACACTGTCATTTGAAACATTGTTATCATACAAACATTGATTATAGCCGCTTTAAGTACATCCCGTTTATATTTTAATCACCTTAATTAGGATCTCTGGATGTTCTGTGCTGAGGAGCAGCAGTTTGTTCTGTCAGTCTGTGAAACTATAATGTTAGCTAACATTCGCTCAACAGCAAAAGGAAGAGTTATTTGCAGAATAAACTTAGATTTCTGATATACGTAAACAACTAGATAGCAGTCGTCACTATAACATATATAATTCCACTTTTGAATGGATCATTTGAATAATGAGATAGCAATTCTATGTTTCACAATGCCGCTAATAAATATGAGCTACAGTAAGTAGATGAGTTTCTTAATACTGAAATACTGATTAAAGGTGAAACATTATTTTGTGTAATTGAAAACAATACAGTATGTCTAATATAATATGCCTGACATGAATTCACTAATTCATCAATATCAGTAATTGGGTCAAGCATTGTAAAACACACTTAAAATAAAATGAGAAACTTCAGCTGTTATGCTGAAGTTATGTAGTCATTTTTGATACACAAACACCTAAATGCATGCAATCTCCAGAGAAAAAACAGATAATGCATTCATTCACAAAATCACGTTAAAATGTGCTCAGACACGCCAAACATCTTTGCCTAGACAAACACTCATACGCAAGCAAAAACACATGTATACATTCTCTCACACACAAGCTAAATACACCACAAACACACTAATCAGGCATCCTTCCCTCCTTTTCCGGCCGCGGTGACGTTAAGCTGGCCGAGCAGGTAGAGCACACAATCACACTGGCACAGGATCAGACAATCTGCTTCCTCTAGCAAAGGTCATCATCCTGTTAATTATACCATCCATATCTGACTCATACTGTGATAGTTACGCAGCGAACTATAATGGACACAATGGATGCATTATAAATCATTGAGTCCATATTAAGTATTTGGAGGATTGATGAAAGACACCTGGCTCGTGCCAAAATGAAGATTATGGTGTTTGTCATAGCAACAAAGCAGCAAATACACAAGTCATGGAGACCTGAGGGAAGTGCATGTGTGTGTGTGTTTATGCCAGTGTCTGTTGTACCAGAAGCAGATGTTTTAAAGAATTTTAAAGAATCACATTTAGAGATGTTAAACTTGTGTGGGTGTTTATTCGCACATGCAAACTGCTCATGGGAAAAGACAGAGCAACAGTCAGAGAGACAACCTTGAAAGCAAGACAAACACACATTGGTTTTAACGATATATAAAAACTCACCTCTCTCTTTCTGTAATGAGTTCAATTCAGCAAAGAATGCTGCCTCAGACTCTCAGGAAGGATCCTGGCCCTCCATCAGGTCACACACTCTTCTTCACAAGGCTTTATACACACATAAATCAAATGCACTCCCAGCACTCCCCCCATTATTTGTGACATCTATCTGGATGGGCAGGAGCGTTGTAGAGGATGTGGTCGTTCACCAGGCCCTGCCAGGCCAAAATCCCGGGCCAGGGGAGAAGGGGCGGAGGCTGGGATACAAACAAAATCTCTGGCTGGGATGATTATTATTCCTTTGACAAATGAAAGCATTAAAACTTGCTGGGAAGACATGAGGAGTTGCAGAAGGTAAAGAGTTTCAAGTTCAAGTTTCCTGGAAGTTATGGGACACTGCAATAGTTTGTTGTAAAGTTTTAAGTACAAGTTTCCTGGATATAAAACAAGGGTATGAGTACATTCATGTGCACCTATACACTCACACAAAAACTGATTCATACAACATGTTGCGTATCTGACCCAAGAGTCCATAACTGAAGAATGAAGTGCTGCAAATCCTTTAAATCAACTGTAATTTCCAGGAAGGCTGTCTGTGTGTGTGTGTGTGTGTGTGTGTGTGTGTGTGTGTGTGTGTGTGTGTGTGTGATTGGAGTTGGTAAAAGAGCCAGGCTGTTGGAGGGATGCTTAATTAGGTTAAGGAGGTGCAGCAGGGAAGACATCCAAATGGCCTTACACACCCTTGTCCTCGACACACACACACACTTGTAGACGCTCCACTTCTTAAGTGCATCTGGATCCTCTGGCTCAGCACAGCATTCAGTACATGTAAAACTTTTTTACATGAAAATTGTACAAGTTTCCAGTTGCCACCTGCTGCCATATTCAGGTTTCATTACTCCTGAGTGAGAACACACAGCACAAATTACAGTAACATTTAATTTGTTTTTAGTCTTTGTAGAACCTGACAAAGCAAACATAGCAATACCAAACTGTGGTCACACTCCATTACAAGTAAAGGTCCTGCATTGAAAATATTTAAGTGCATACTAACTTACACACAAGTGCATAGGTATCATCAGCAAAATGTACATATAGTATCAAAAGAAAAAGGTACTCATAATGCTAGAATATGACCCGTGTGAGTGTTTCACTATTATATATTGGATTATTGGATCATTATTGCTG
>JAVQJV010090023.1:0-20922 GCA_036024995.1 Gadopsis bispinosus | reverse complement strand
CAGATTACAGATCACACACACACACACACACACACACACACACACACACACACACACACACACACACACACACACACACAGCTGCAAAGTGAACTAGCTTTCAGCACTGAGCTCCGGCTTCACACAGACAAAGGACCAACAAGCAAAAGGGTGAAAGGGAACCAGTTATGGTGCTGATAGAAAAAGCAAGAGCTCAGCGGACACAGACACAGAGGAATAAATGAGGGAAAGAAAGAAAGAACTCACCCTCTTTGGTAGGAGAGTTTCTCTCTGGAGAGATAGGCTCTTCAAAACGAGCAAAGAACCTCCTGTCCTTTTTCCAGTCAAACAGACCTACAAAAGAAAAACTCATTGAGAGATGCACAACTATAGATTGTACAAGCAAACATTTGCATTGCAGATGCTAAATCTAAAAAAAAATAAAAAGTACCATAATGATCTGCCTTCCCAGAAGTCAGAATTCCTTCTGGTAATGATTTAACCTAAAGTATCATTGTTCAGTTGAGCACAAACATATCTGGTTTCTAGGCAATCCATCAGTGCATATAACAACAAAACTATCCTGTTTATGTGTCCTTGGGGTTAACTCAAGCAAGTGAAACCATCCCATAAATCCTTCAGAAGCCCTTACCGTTCCACTTAGCCTTGGGGTTCACTGGCTGGTCTTCTCTGTGACAGACACAAACAGTAGAGTCATAACACATAACAAGCACCTATTTCAGTGTCCAACCTTTGCAGGCACATACCTGATGATTTTGAGTTTAACTTTACGAGGGGCGATCTCGCAGGCTTTGACTGCATCCTCCAGGGTCATTCCCAGTGTGCACCTGCCACAGATGTAGAGGATCTTGTCATTGGGTTGGACACTGCCCTCCTCGCTGGCTGGGGAGCCTGGCACCACCTCCAAACAGTAGATGCCCTGCCATTTGCTGCCAATGCCTCCAGTCAGCTTTATACCTGGAGACGAGAACACACATACGGGAGACGTAATCAAATAATCCCGGTGTTAGGCTGGTGCTGTGTCTTTGAAATGTGCGAAAATATGTACGGTGCCCCACCCAGCTGTCCTGAAGGTGTCTTGTGGAGAACTATATCAGGCAGGCTGTCACAGGAAGGAGGGGCCACCAGGTTGCTAACTGCCCTTCCCAGGGTCATACTCAGTCTTCTCGGAGATGATCGGAGAAGCATCATGGCAAAATCATCTGCAACACTGGTAACATCATGCCCATTTACCTTGAAACAAATGACACCGTCAGCTTGGCCAGCACACACTCTATGCAAACAGCTGACAACAAAATGTTGTTTTTGTGCAACAAGGTACGGAGAGTGTGTGTTTGCGCTTACTGTGACGAGCCTGTCTCCCGCCCTGAGTCGTCCATCTGCCTTGGCTGGGTTGTCCAGTATTTCCTGTATGTAGTAGCAGTTGTCCAACTTGCTTCGGGCAATGGTGAACCCAAAGCTTCCACTCCTGGACTTGGTCAGAATCACTGTCAACTCAAACTCTTTAACCAATCCCTGACAGGCAAGAAATGATGACAGTTTATCTATGTAACATCTGCAGAAATTCTCCAAATAACTTTAACACCAAGACACCATTGTCATCACTTCAAGTTTAAACTTTAACACTTTGCTGCCTTAGGTGAACCCTATGGACAACAGCAAGCATTTCCTTTACCTCTAATAACATTTGCTGTAAATCAGTTATGCAGAGAAAGAGAGAGGCATGGAAGCAGCTGCATGATATACAGTACTGTGCAAACGTTTTAGGCAGGTGGGAAAAAATGCTGTAAACTAAGAATGCTTTCAGAAATGGAAGTGTTAATAGTTTAGTTTCATCAATTAACAAAATGATAAGTGAGCGAACAAAAGAAAAATCTAAATCAAATTAATGTTTGGTGTTACTACCCTTTGCCTTCAAACCAGCATCACTTTTTATAGATACACTTGCACAGAAACGGGCAACGTTAAGGATCGTAGATGCAGTGGTCGGCCAAGGAAACAGAGTGCAACAGATGAAAAACACATCAAGATTATTTCCCTTCGAAATCGGAAGATGTCCAGCAGTGCCATCAGCTCAGAACTGGCAGAAACTAGTGGGACCCAGGTTCACCCATCTACTGTCCAGATAAGTCTGGCCAGAAGGGGTCTTCATGGAAGAATTGCAGCCAAAAAGCCAAACTTCCGACATGGAAACAAGGCCAAGCAACTCAACTATGCACGAAAACATAGGAACTGGGGAGTAGAAAAATGGCAGCAGGTGCTCTGGACTGATGAGTCTACATTTGAAATTTTTGGCTGCAGCAGAAGGCAGTTTGTTCGCCGAAGGACTGGAGAGCGGTACAATAATGAGTGTCTGCAGACATCATTGAGTCTGTCTGGGATTACATGAAGAGCCAGAAGGATTTGAGGAAGACTACATCCACAGAAGATCTGTGGTTAGTTCATCAAGATGTTTGGAACAACTTCCAGCCGAGTTCCTTCAAAAACTGTGTGCAAGTGTACCAGGAAGAATTGATGCTGTTTTGAAGGCAAAGAGTGGTCACACCAAATATTGATTAGATTTAGATTTCTCTTCTGTTCATTCACTGCATTTTGTTAATTGATGAAACTAAACTATTAACACTTTTGAAAGCATTCTTTGTTTACAGCATTTTCTCACACCTGCCTAAAACCTTTGCACAGTACTGTATATAGAGATAAGGCAGGCTAATGTGGTTTATTGCGTCTCTGTGAGATTACTGACTATGGTGCAGCAAACATCTTTTATATGAAGTAACAGTTTTAGTATATGTTCTATCATAGTGTGTATAGCTTTTTATGTAGCATTAAATATAACATACAAGTGATGCATTAAGTAACAGTGTCGGTTTTGGTAAATGGGATTAATGCTGAAAGATATTTAGAAAAATATAGAAATAGCTGAAATCTATGTTAGCAGTCTTGCTTATGATGGGTATATAGTGGCATCACAATTCAAATGTTATGTGTAAAAAAGACATTGCATCATCCCAGTTAAAGCTTTAAATATATTTTCTGAACCTGCATAACATACACTGCCAAATAAATAGCTACAACTGGTTTATTGATCCAAAGCCAATCTATTCACTGAACTTCATGCAAATGTTTTCAAAGTTTTTTTTGCTGGTAAATACATTTTTTTGCAAGGTAAAGTGAGCTAAGAACACAAAACATCACAAACTTGCCTTTCTGCGACTCTCTTCCTCCTCCTCATCAACCTCATCATCATCATAATCATCATTGTTGTATTGCCTTTCTTTCTTCTCTGGTTCTTCCATCAGCTGTGTGTGGCTCTGGACAGGAGGGGGCAGCACTGTGGGTGGCAGCGTTGAGGCAGGTGGACTGGCACAGGGAGGCACAGAGGACGTGACCTGTGCTGTGATGGGGGTCAACGGTGGAGAAGGAGGCTGTGGTGGAGACGCCATAGTCCTACTGTTATTGGAGATGGAGTTGTAGTGACTTGGAAGAAACCCCTGCTGGATCGGGTGGAGCTTGACTTTTGCTGGCTGCGTTGTGAGTGGCTGAGATGGGTGGGCCAGGGGGTAAGTGGTCGGGGTGTCAGACGAGAGGCTGAGGGGCAAGATGGCAGTAGTGGGGATGTGAGGGCCGAGGCTTGGATTCTGAGAAGTGAGACTAGAGGGGCTGTTGGAGGATTGAGAGCGGAGGTCTGTGAGGTTGGTTGGAGGAGTGTGAGTGGCCAGACTGGAGGGGAGGCTATGAGGAGGCTCCAGTGTGGAGCTGATGGTCAGGTACTCTTCATCTGCCATGATAGTCAGACCATTTCCCATCAGGCAGTAGGTCACACTTCCATCTGCCTCCTCTCTGACTCCACTGCAGATAAACAAACAGTACATACATAAATGAATGTCCAAATGAAAGAACATATTGATTGCTCTGATTAACACCACACATAACTCCTACCAACTCAAAACCACTGGTCAATCAGAGCTGCTTTGTGGGTTGGACTTAATGTTTTAGGTGGCACACTGCTTATATGACTTTAAATTGAAAGAAACTATGAAATGGAAACTATAAATACTAAATCACAATACAAATAAATTGTGAGATAGAAAATGACAGACACACACGTAAAATAACAAAAAAGTTACATTTAAAATAATTTTTTGCTTGAACCTTTTTAAATATACAACTTAAATGCAAATTTTATTCATCTTCATCAATTCATATATGCTTTTTTAAATGTATAAATTCATCATTTGATTATAATTTAACACATAAAATGTCTAAAGTGTCTTTGATGGCACACTACAAACACTAAACTAAGCTCAGTCCTTAGCTGCCCTGAAGTAGCTGACTGCCAGTGCATGAGCTGTGACTGAGCAGGACTCTTGGATAATGAACAGGTCATAGGTGGGCACGATTTGGTCAAAATCGTTTATTATCCCAATAGTCTAGTAAAATAACAAGCATTATTACTGTGGTGCTAAGTGGTACTAATGCCGTACTAATCTGCTGCAAAACATACACCTGAACGTGGGAGACTTAGATAATCCTGCTGAGTCATTTGAGAAGTTTTCATTCAACATTTTGATACTGTGTTGTTGTTAAAGTGAAACCCATTGTTGCAGAAATAGCTACAATATTTGGTGGCTCTATTCTCTGTGATACATGTAAGTACAAACTTTTTCATTTGGCACATCAGGCTATAAGAGAGGAATAGGAATTATTATTCTGTAATGTAATAATGTGTTATGATACATTACCTGGAATATACATAGTTCAAAGCAGTCTTAGGACCAAAATCCATAAGCATCATCTCATCCTCCCTGTCCTTGTTCTTGTCCTTTTCTTCTACTTCCTGTTGTTCCTCTGGTTCCCCAGTGGTTTGCTGGGACTCTGGTGGAGCTGGAGAGCCACAGGCAGGCGAGGCAGGTGATGCTGGGGAGGCAGGTGAGGCTGGCGAGGCTGGTGATGGAGGTGATGTAGGTGAGGTGGGTGATGGGGGTAAACAAGGAGTAGATGGCAGAGTCTGGTTGGCCTTCACTTCACCATCCAGATTCTGCTGGGTATCCGGGCGTGCCGGAGCTGCAGGAGGTTCTGAGCTTTTCTCTGCTGTGTTGATCAGATCCTTCTCCTGGGTGGGGGCCTGCTTAGGGGCAAGTATTTTGAAGTCACACTGAAACTTAAGGAGCTGGCTGTAGTCCTCTCCTAGACGGATGTCCAGAGATTGAGATCGAACCTCACGGAAAAGTGCAGGACCCTACAGAGACAGACAGGAGGTGAGACTGTCTGTCTGTCTGAATAACTTAGGTGGGGTTTTTTCTGTGGTACATATAGTGTATGTGGGCGCACTTGTGTGCGTGTGATCTCACCAGTGTGTTGTCATCTACATCATACAGTACTCCAGGTCCTGGTCGGCAGATCAGCAGGTGAACTTCATACGGAGCTCCACGTAGCAGGAACAAAACCCTCTGAAACAACGGCAAAAAAATAAAAAATGAAAGAGTGTGTAGTGGTGCGGGAAAGTTTAGATACAGACAGAATGAAAGCTGTGCAAATCTGTTACAAAACTGTTGCACGTTTAAATACACCTGTGTACGCCATTGTAACTCCTTGGCAGTACACAAAAGATTAAATTACATCATATGCTATGACACAACCAGCTTGCTATTTTCGGGAGCTTGGGATTAAAGTATTAGTGAACCAACGGCATGGCTGACATCTTAAGAAAGAGCGGGGCCACTAGTGCCGCTCTTACAGTCAACAGCCCATTCACAATTACTTATCCGCAGACAAAGTCACCTGCTGTGCTGCCATTAGTGATCAAGGTTTGAACACTTTTTGTTCTTATAAGATCCTTGACCACACACCGTACCTGGTAGGAGAGGTCTTTGACAGGCTCTTTGTTGACAGACAGAATGATGTCTCCCTCTCGCAGCAGGCCACTCTCTAGCGCTGGCTGACCCGGGAACAGGCGCTTGATGCGCACCACACTGCCACGGTCTGGCCCTGAGTGCAGCTGTGAGATGTTAAAGCTGAAGCCGAGTCCAGACATACTCTTCTTCAGAACCACCTCGTGCGTGTTTTCTAGGAAAAAGGAGAGATGGAGGAAAATCTTGGTGCATTAATGTGTGTTGTGTAATCTTTAATCTGTAATGGTTTCCCATGAGAAGTGTTTATTTTTACAGGAATATCTCCGATGACAAAATGTGAAAAAGCAGACAATCTTTTTTTTCTTTGTGCCATTCTCAGTAAAGAAAGGAAGGCTTTGTAGAAATGAGGAACTGTCTCTTTAACTAAGCCAAACAGGCAGCTTCAAGGTTTCAGTGCATGCAGTCTCAGGGGACTGAGGCAGTGTCAGCTCTGGATGACTCTGACAGCAACCACAATGTAGCTGTCAGATGACTCACAGTAACCTCTGGGCCATGTGTGCAAGTGTGTGCGTGTATGCGCCTGACACTGTCTATCTTGTTTTTTTTTCTTTTGTGAGAGCATGTGCCCCTTCCTCTCCCCTCTCACCATCAGTCACAAAGCTGTAGTCCTTGGTGCGTCCACTCAAGGTCGTTTCCATGGAGACTTCAGCTCTGAGGGGCTGTGTATATGTTGGACTGTGGGCCAAGGGGGGACAGGGTGAGTCAGGTCTGGGCTCCAAAATTACTGTGGGCTCCCTTTCCAACAGCAGGCTCACCACCTATGGGGAACAGATTCACACACACCCCCTTTATGTGTTCAATAGTTTATACTTCAACATGCACCAATATAGTAAGTACAGAAAATAGTGTACAGCATCACCAGCTACTGTGTTGATTTCAGCGCATATTCATAACAAGCTTTAATGGACCGAATCGCAAAAACCTCTCTAGATTACTTCAGATAATGTCGAAGGGGCTTAGGGGTCCAACAGAATTATCATCATGTCAGAAAAGTGTCAGAATACTCCCTCTTTTCATACTGAACTGAAATGTATGTTGTTTAAAATTGTTTTTATCCTGGAGAGAACAGTCATATTGTACGGATATTCATACAATCACATCAGCAAAATAGAAAGTATGTTTGTGCCCAGTTGTGTTTTTATACATGTGTGTGTGTGAGTGTGTGTGTGTACCTCCCCAGTCCTCTTTAGGCACTCGACAGCTTGATGGTGAGTCACGCCCCTCAGGTTGAACCCATCAACCTCCAGCAGTCTGTCACCTGTCATATGCACAAACACAAATCTCATCATCATTAGCAACATCAGTGCATAAACAGTTTGCATGTGTGTGTGTGTGTGTGTGTGTGTGTGTGTGTGTGGTTGATGAGCATGTCAACAAGTCTAAAATTCGTTCTTGCTCACTGAAGCATGTACTAAGACTTAGCACAGCAGCTCCAGCGGCACTCCGATGTACAAATCAGTGACAGAATAACAAACACTGGCAATATGTTCATATAATGCCTCAAGAACAGCTTCTCTACTTCTTTACAGGCTTTAGACAATTGATCTCAGATGGCCTGGGCACCATTCTTCAATCTACATTCAGTTATTTTATATTTTGTTCAAAGACATTGAAAAATCTTTGGGCCCTGTTGTACCATCTCGCCCAAGCTAACAGAAAGGCTGAGTTCTGGGACGGATGAAGCATATACATGTATTTTATGTTGTTTCATCATATCCTTTGATCGTGATAATGTAAAGGGAATGGGTCAGTCAATATAAAACAACATTGTGACATAAAAAATTACTTTTTGCAAACAAATACAAAATCAAACCTTTACAGAACCTTTCGTGTTTTTGGCAGCCACCTGATCACATATTGAAGGGTAAATAAAAAGATTACCAATCTGAATGCGACCGTCCTGCTCTGTAGCACCTCCAGGCACCAGACTCTTGATGTAGATGCCTCCATATCGCACGTTGGTGTTTATTCCTCCCTTTTGGCACAGAAAGATTACAAAAAAGGGATTAGTCAATATCACAGCCCTCAAATGAGCCTAGAAACGCACACTGACTGACAGATCGAAGTTGCTTCGTAGCTTGTTACCTATTGGCCTTTCACATTTAGTCATGTAAATCCATTTGCAGTTTCCAGTTTATGAGTTACACCTACCAAAAATGCATTCATTCATTCATTCATTCATTCATTCATTCATTAACCAGACTGCTTATCCCGAAGGGTCGCTGGAGCTAATCCCAGCTAACACTGGGTGAGAGGCAGGGAAACACCCTGGACTGGTCGCCAGTCAATCGCAGGGCAGACAAACAGACATAGGGGACACTCATACCACATTCATACACCGATGGGGACACAGTTGCCATGCTGGCCTCCACCAGGGGCAACTCGGGGTTCAGTGTCTTGCCCAGGGACACTTCGACAGCGGGAGCTGGGATCAAACCACCAACCCTGGGGTTAATGGACGACCGCACTAGCCCCTCAGCCACAGCCGCCCCAAAAATGCAAACAGTCCTGCAGTAAATTCTAACCTCATGAAGGTTATAATGTTCAGTTTTTTTTTAAACTGTTTTAGTGAGGTGTTGATTCACTGTGTTTTTTGTAATTGCATTGCACAGCCAGGTGTTTCTTTTATTTTGTCCAGGCTAAATAAAACAAACAAACGGAGCATTATAACCTTCAGGAAGGTAGGATTTGTTGCAGGTCTATTGTATTAGACCGCATTAGCTGTAGCTAGATGTAAATAATAAACTGGAAACTAAGTGCATAAGGAAAATGCTGTATAATAACAAGAAACAATTCACTCACAGCAACACTGAAGCCAAGACTACCACTGCTTTTCTTCAGCTCCACTGTAAACCACTCCCCAGTTTTCGAACTTAAGGTAGAGGGAGACCTGGAACACGTATCCTGAAAAAATAAAGATAGAGGTAAGTAGGAAAAAAAGTGTTTCAGATTGAGACAGGGGGAAAATTATGAAAAGATAGGATGTGTTTTTAGGACACTTCTGATGCAGGTAAATTACATCAACTCAGAGTTTTATAACATTAATCAGAGTGCTTAATTCAACAATTAGCATTGGTTGAACTCTTTTATCAGCTTTGTAATGTTGACAACTTTGCTTCCATGGAGACAAAGTCACTTATCTCTAACAATTGTTAGCTGAGCACTGGTTCTAACCTGGGCATCATGTATTCGCACGACAGGAATGTGAAGCCTCCTGTTCTGTTTCAGGGTTGCCATGTTGGACAGAGTGATGGCCTCCTCCAGTTCTTCCACAGCAGGACGGTACTCTGGGCCACTCAGTGTGATTTGCGACCCAAAGCCCCTCTCCAGCACCAAACCCAGATTAGTTTGACTCAACGAACTCTTTCTGTCTTTCAGAGACTCTGACAGGAAAACAACCAGGTGGCATTAAGGACCTCAGTACACATATAGGCTGTAAGTTAAGTGTTACTACTATACATAGTAATGGTTTGACAATGATTTGTTAATATTTGCATGGCTGCATGAACTTGTCAGACTGTGCATGCAGAGGAGGAAGCATTGAGCAGATGTTACGTTTAGGCTGGGACACAATGAGCTCCACTTCTTCAGGGCTACTCTGTAAGATGGCAGCAGCGTCACTGAATGCCACTCCTTCCAGGCTAGTCTTGTTCAGGGAGATGAGACGTCCACCTGGGAAAATCAACAAATTATTACAAAAATCCTTGTCATAGGTTGTCATGTGTAGCCCAACTTCATCTCTCTCTCTAGCAATGTTAGGCTGTATGCTAAGTTGTACGCTAGTGTCTCCTTTGGTGCTTCGTACCGGGTTTGATTCGTCCATCTTTGTCCGCAGGCCCATCAGGCACAATGGAAGCAATGAAGATCCCAAGGTCAAGTTTACTGGTATTGTCCTCGCCCACAATCACAAAGCCTGAAAGAGGACCAGAGAGGAAGTGAAGGCAAAAGCCTCCTGTTAAAAAGTCAGATACATTGGACTCTACTCTTTGATTTTACATCATGTTCATAGCTAAGTCCGGCCTTAATGAACTCACCAAAGCCCAGTTTGGGATCTTTCTTCAGGTTCACACAGACTATCTCTCTCTCTGGTGGGGTCCTGGTCGGTGTATCAACTGGAAGGCACGTATTTTACATATGGTAAATGTGCCACTGTAATAAATTTGTATCGTTTTCTGCATCACAGGGGCAGGTCAAGACCACCACCCAAACTCCAATAGAAAAATGGGGATTAAAGCTATTCAAGGGGCACATGGTGGCCCAACACCTTTCTAAAGATGCTTAATGTTGATTTTTCCTTTAATTTGTCACCCCTCTGTATGTCTTCACAGAAGAAACAAATATATTCACCACGTATGGAGGCAGAGGCATCAGAGTCCTGCTTCTGTAGAGAAACGCTGGACATCATTCTGGGAATCGTCTCTGGAGTCCTGAAACACACGTGCGCAGTTGCATTCCTGTAGCTATTTCATTAATATTCACAGAGAATATGCTATACAAAGAATACAAATGTTATTATAATCAAGGGCTACCTCCAACACTGTCGCTCTTTCATGTCCTTGGGGTCTCCTGTGTCAGGGAGCTCCTTGTTCAGCTCTCTGCTCATCTCCCTCCTCATCTCTCTCTGCTGGCGCAGCCGCGCCTCCAGCTTGGCAGTCAGGTCGTCACAGGACTTGGAGATGGAGTCTGACTGACCAGGTGTCAAACCTACATGGTTCAACATGCCCTCTGAGCAGGACATCCGCTTCAGGTTCAAATTACGAGCCTGGTAGACAGACATGTACTTATCCATGTGTTCATCTGGAGAAACAGAGGAGAATCAGGCATTATTTATTCTGTGTCATTCTCTGCTATGACCTTTGCGAGCTGCCTTCTTTGAGTATGTAATTACATTAATTACATAATTAAAATGCTCCCACCTGGTATCATGGTGTGGTTGAGTTGTCGCGACGTCATCTCGCTGTGAAACTTGTGCTGTGCTGAGCAGAGGTTCAGGAGGTACTGTGCTATTTTTGAGCTCTCTGTTACAAAACTGTGCTTTCTCCCGCTGGGCCCGCCACATTCTATAATCAGTTTACGCCGCTGGAAGACAGACACAAGTCATCATACATTTACTCTGAGCTTCATAACAAAATGGGGTGTACTATAGTAACATCTTAATCTCACAGAAATGCCACTTCTTTTTACCCCAGTGGATATGGTGTCGGTTTCCCTCCAGAGGAAGCGTCTGGTGACAGTCCGGACGTGGTTCTTCATCTCGTACACAATGATTCCTTTGGCACAGACTCCCAAAACCAACTCACCCACCACTGGCCTTTTCTCTCGCCCCACACGGTGGAACATAACGCCATACTCCGGTAACTGCTGGGCAATCTGAGGGCCACATATGTTTTTTAAATGGTGTCTGTGTCTATGCGTGACAGGGCATATGTATTACATTTAAAATTTTAGCCATTTATTTGAACACTCATTTGGACTTTCAGGAATTTTAATAGTAGAAGTATCATCAAATTAAAAGCAAATAGTAATATTAATAACAAGTGCACATATCCTTATTAAGTTAGTTTATAGTAAGGTGAAAGAATAGCCAAAGAAAAAAGTGAGCTACTGGATAATGGAAGCTGCTTCTGTGTTTTGAGTAGGTGTACTGGTAGACTGGATACCTTTAAGTACTCTATCTCTGCCTCTTCAGGGAGCATCTGGGCATGACTTGCATGTAGCCTGGGCAACTCCTCCTTGACATTGGGCAGGGCCAGCTTCTCTAGCATCCTCTTAGACACATAATGCTCCGGCTGGTAGTAATTCTTACCATACAACTAAAAAGACACACAAAACAACCAAATGCGCTGCTGCGTCACACACTGAAAGCTGATGCTGGTATTTAAAGTCATATGGGGAACATTTTTCTTTTTGTCCTCGGTACCTCTGGCATGTAATCTCCAAACTCAGCCTGCAGAGCCAGAGCAACCAGAAACAAGCCTGTCTCCTCATTACAGCAAAGCCTGTCCTCCAAGATATCCTTACGCAGCTGTAAGTAGTACTGGTGACGAGTCAGTCTGTGCCTAGGAAACAGCAAAAAAAAAAGATCAAAGTAAAAAGCAACTATGTATTTCTATAAATGAATGTACTACATGAAAGTAAAACATCAGTACTGCACTTACAAAATGAAGGCGATATCATCAACAAAATATTTGACTCGAAGAAACACCAAAAAGGAGGATATGTGCCCTTTCTTCCAACTGTCAGGCGCAACTTTGGAGATTTTTGTTTCATGCTCCAAAAAGAAATATTCATCATCTGCAGAATGACAAAGAAAAGCCTCTTTAATCTCAGACATCTGAAGTGACCCGAATCAACAAAATAGGCATAAAGAAATAAATTCAACCTTGTTATATCATAATAAAACATTTTGGTAATAATTGAAATATTAAGTTCACCCCTCATACCAATTGTGAGGGCACAATATCACAAGTTGCACTATGGATATTTTGAAAATAATTTCTATTTTGATTGTTTGATGCGCAGTCAAGATAGGTTAGCTCCAATTTAATATGTCTTCTTACCATCTAGGAAGGCAAGACCAAAGTAGAAGTGTTCCACCAGGTTTGCGTGAGCCACCACCATGTCAAACACATCTCTTGCTTTGGACTTAATGTCACAGCGAACCACCACATACTGTCCGTTAGGCAGTGCTACAGTCACTTCTCTCTGAGACGAACAAGAGCGTCCTTTTTTCGACTGTGGTGGACACACACGAACACACAGACACACACATGGACGTAAAAAACAACAAACCTTACAGACACACTCACATACATGTACATTATATACAAATACTGTACATGCAATTATGCAAACAGACATTTAGGATACAAGAAAAGAAAAGTTCAAATGGTGTGAAAACCAGCAATTTACATAAGAATCCATCAGAAACCAGAGGAGATGAACAGAAATGATCAATTTACCACAATAGATCCTGGAAGGTCGAGCACAATTTGTTGTTCATCTGACATTCTGACGAACTCAGGACCCAAAGCCTGACAAAACAAACATGTAGGCTATAAACTCTTGAATCAGCAACACATCCGACTCTGTGTGCTCTGCTGTCTGCTCTTAGAATGAACTTTGACTTGCACTAAATACTCTTGTACATAAACCTTTAGTTTATATTCTACAACAACATTCCCCTTGCATTTATGTCACTTAACAAACATTAAATAGATCCCTGTTCTTACCTTAGCTTTCCTCTGGCTCAGGCTAAGCGAGGACTCACTGAAGGTGATGGAAGGACTGTGAGATCTGGCTGATGTCTTGGCAGAGATATCGTGGTGGGGGCTCCTACCAAGCCAGCTGCAGTTGCTGTCCCTGTGACGAGTCCCACGAGGGAGTCTGAGGGGAGAAAGAGGGGTGGGGATGGAGGGGTTGTGTAGTAGTTGTGCAGACAAGTTGGAAAAGTCAAACACAGAGACAATGTCATGTCCCCTCAAAGTCACTACAGACAATGAGGAAGCACGAGAGGAGAAGCGGGTGGATTTATTTATGTTGATGTGCACACACAGATAGCTCTAGTGATGGTGTGTAGGTATGTATGCAGAGTACACACCTGTCTAAAGACGATTGGTACAACGGCGTGGGAGAGCTCCTTGGTCTTTGTCTCCAAGGTCTCTGAGGTAAACTCCCTAAAGAACAGGCACAATGAGCACTTGCATTGTCAAAACATGCATCTCACAGCTGGAACACACATTAAAGAGAAGTTACTGATGAAAATATTGCTCTTAATTAAGGATTGCATCCACAAAGCAGAGAGAGGGATTTTGTTAAGTGGACAAATTATTTTGACAGGAGTAAACTTTTCCTTCTTTCTACCATCGTTTCAGCTTCCTCTGCATCACACGCGTACCTGACTTTGAGTCAGAGTCCGTTGAGTATCTTCTCCCTTCAGCGCTCCCTTCGCTGAAGTCTGAAAATGGCCCCCTCTTTCCTGTCAACCAGATAAGAGATGGATGATGACAGCAATGTTTGATTCCTGTCTGTCTCTGTGCTCCGCAGAGACACTGAGATGTTTGAACAGAACTGAGGCTAGCAGAGGGTTTAGCATGAGCCATCCACACTCAGCATCTGATTATTGGCTCTCGCAGGAGCCTAATCCTGGGATTGCTTTAGGTTAGCATTTTAATCCTGTTGACCTGCACACGTCTTGACTCAAAAGAGCAACGCTGACTATACTTTCTCTAAATAGGTATACGACAATTTTTCAAAGGTGAAATGTATGTATGATAAGAATAGGGTAGTCCTCTGTAATACACATATTCCCTGTATTAAGCTTATGTTCCGCATCAAAGATTTCAGGTAAGCTTTCTCACCTCTTGTGTGATGCTTTGGATGTTATTTGTATTTACAGTACAACTCATTTAATAAACGTTTATCAGGACTCTGACATGAATGCTCACCATGAAGTCTCTCTCTGATCATCTGGCTCCTGCCACTCAAAGGGATGTTGCTGTCTGGCAGAGAGCCATGTTCCATCTGGAGTAAAAGAAACTGCCACTATTTACAATCATTTAAGCGTTATGTCATTGTGCATGACATGATACAATGGCCCGCAGAGAAATGCTGAAATGCTCACAGACAGTAACATACTGTAGGTGAATATCCAGACTCACTGAATCATGAAAGACCTCCTCCACCAGCTGTCTGATGACTTTGGCGGGCAACGGCAGGATGGAGGCTTTATGCTGAGATTCGCAGGCTTCCAGGATGGAGTGTAGATTTGCCCTGCGGTGAGCCAGGTCCTCACACATGCTGAGGAGGAGGCTGTTTAAATGGTCACTCAACTGGACTGGCTGAGAGCAATGAGAGTGGAAGATAATTATAATAACTGAGTTGAGGGCCTGTGATGGCACTGAATGATAAAATTACAGCTTTGTATCGGGGATTCCCACCTGATTTTGAGGTAGGTGAAAATCAACTGACCAGTAGAGGGTCATACCCAGTGAATACACCAGCATCTGTGCAACGCAATGAACCAGTTAACAACAAGACAGACCGGACATATTGCTATAATGAGATGTTACCAACGTACTCTAAAATAAAACCATTTACTTTTACATACATCTATTATATGTATTTCTGCTTAATGACACATTGATGTTTTTATAATAATATGATAAGAAAAAATATATATAAGAAAATGATAATAACTAAAACTCTAAGCTGAGTGTCAATCGTTAACATTATCGTTACATACATACAGAAATTATATGAACTATGTGTGTTAAAGAGACTATGTTGGCACATGACAATTTTTGGCCAAGCAGGAGAACTATAAATTAAATATCCAGCAAACTGTGACGGAATTGATATAATAGACCACATTAATAGTGTGTCTGTTAACCTATTTTGTGTTTCAGACAGTTTACACAGTGTGTGTTCAATATTCAAAAACAAATAATAATTTTAGATTGGTTTAATAAGTGGCAAATATGTTGATTACTGTTTGAAAAGACAATATTGAATAAAAGGCCCATTAGTTAAATAAAAAGCAACAATGTTTGCAATGTCTATAAATGGCAAATCATGCATCAGTGACATTTCCTGCAGCTGTTAACGGCAAATTTCTCTAACATAAATGTTTATCTATCTAAGGATTATATAAATAGGACATATTGGGATTACAGTTTTCAGACATTTATCAAGGCAGATTACTTGATAACTTTTCTGTAGGTACAAATGTTACTTGAGAACCTTTTCTACATAAATGTTAATAAATTAGAGCTCTTTGAAGTGCAGAATTCAGGGCAGAGGTTCCATTGCTCCGCCACTAGATGGCGAGCTTACACCTCAGTCGTCCTTCAACTCCTGACATCCTGAGATGTTACACTCTAAGGAAGGAGACACATCAGGATATAACAGCACTGACTTGTAATCACTTCAAGGGACTGCAGAGTTTAAAGGTAATGATTAATAAAGAACAATATGAAGTGTAACTCATTAGTCTTTGACAAGGCTGCCATGAGCATTCATGTGAGCTATAAGAACAGGTGTGAGGATGTATGCACTGACCCTCTCTATGGCAGGTTTGGTTGAGCTGGCACGGCCCTGCAGCATCTCTGGAGCAGTGAAGGTGGATACCTCATCTGATAGGCCACAGCTCTTAAATGCTAAGGTACCAGTGGCTGACAGCAGCAAGGAGGTGGGGCTTATGATATTACACATATTGTTCTGACCTGAAACAAAAAACAAAAGTGGGAAATCCATAATATAAATCATTCTACTGATACAGTTCTACAGTAAAGTCACACTGACTGAAACAGAAATACTGCAAGATATATTCAAATGTTGATGTTACATTTACATTGCAGTAACACAGTGGTATGGTGAAAGCATTAAGACAAGATGCATGTGAGCCTACAATAAGTGGTGGTTATCTAAAATGCTTTACCCTTATAGGAGACATCCACTAAAGACTCTGCAGTGCCCAGCAGCAGGGACCAGACCTCTTCCTCCAGCAGAGGTCCCCCTCGCGCCTCCAATACTTCAGCTAATGTAACAAATGTGCTGCTCATCCTGCACACATTCCAAGCAGGCACCTGAGGATGTTGTAACACACACTGAGCAAACACACATACATACAAAACACACGCAAGTTTTTAGAGCCTTTGTTAAAGGTTATATTCTAAAGAGATGTCATCTCTATATAGAGCAGCGTACAGCTTGTTATCCTCTCGAGACCTTCGCTACACATTTCTACTTCACTTTTACATGCCTCTGAGAAGGTAATACTGTGCACAGCCTACACTGACAGCCTGTGAACAGTATTTTGTCTTCGGAGACAGTTAGTGAGTGTTAGTTCTGAGTTAGTTCTTGACACTGATTAGATTACCTTACTCCATTAGTCTCACTGCCTCTCGATCTCTCTGCCCATCCCATTTCGTAATAGGCTTTCTTCTGACCAGAGGGGAGCTCTGAGAGACCTGTGCTTCTGGCACCGAGGCAACTGTGTCACATACGGTGCAGGTATTTCCACAACTACATACAGTTGAGAATGTGGAGGGAAAATAGACACCTGACCCGACAGACAAAGGATTCTACATGAAATGCAAAGACAAGCTTTCTTACTTTGAACATTAGTCATATTTTTTGCAATGTATCAATTATATAACATGTATAATACACATTATGTCGACTATATTACATATTTAGTTGATCCTCTTTTTCATATAAAGCACCTTAACAGAGGTAGATGCATACATTAAAACCGAACCAAAAAAGCCCCAATTTTCTAAAAAGATTGTATGTTGTGAACCTGAGCAGATCATTATTGCATCTGCAATCAATTAGACTTGATCTGAAATTGCCACGATTTTAGAAGATTATAGTTATAACTAGCAGGAACATTTCCATAAGTAGCAGTTTCAGAGGGCAGAAATAACTGTGACACATTCATCTAAGAATGTTTAAAGTCTGAGAAATAATTTATTGCATGTCCACCCTTAGACAGATTAATTTTGACGACATAATCCTGTGAGTAAAAGCTGACATGCAGTTTTCTTCCAAACAGTTACAGAAGACAGAATCAGGTTGTTCCTGCTGCACGATAAAAGCTGTGAAACCCAACCATCATGCGTTTTATTCCACTGGATCTGTTTTTTTTTTTTTATTGTGACTGTCTGTTCTTCTAAATGTTCCCGAGCAGTAATACAATAGGCTACTCAGAGCCAACCACATGGTGTACTGAACGAAGCAACATGCTTCCACTGATACACACCAACCCAATTACTTTAGACCGGATTAAATCCTTCACTTAAACTGAACTTCTCCTCGGCTTGTGATGCCCAGATGCCCAGAAGTCATACGAGATTAAATGTGTGGTAAAAAAAAAAAAAACACCAATGAAATTGTGATGTTTTGAGGTTCCCAAGTTAAATGAATGATTAGATCATTATAATGATGAGAAATCTAAAATCCTCCCAATGTTATTCTGATTTGTCATTATGATGTAGAAAGGATCGAAGAGGACAGTAGGAACCACGCCAGGTGCTCCCACCTTTCCACTCCTTAGCAAAACTTTACCATCTGTACTCCCTCAACGTGGTCTATCTACAGGTGTAAAGCTACTGGGGGTAAAGTTGTGAAGCCACACACTATTGGTTGCTATATCGACACAACTTGTACATATAACTACATGGCTTTTTCCTGGCTAGACCAAGTCTGACCTCTTCTGCTGTCTCTCGCCATCAACATAAAAGTTTCCCTTTCTATTACAGCACCTGCGTTCCCTAAATCACAACCTTCAAAACTCTATACTTAAGGTGGAACTTTAAAGCACAAAGAAAGATCTCTCATGCAGCGGCAGGATGCCTTTTGCTGTCCAGACCCAACTCTTTTCAGCATCTAATAATCTGATGAAGTGTCCATTTTACACACCAGTTGCCACTGCACAGGCTACCCATTTCTTTCCTCCTTGCCTCACTGGGTGTGAACACATCTTTATCCTCCCATTCATTGGGCTAAACTGCAGAGCATGCCATGATGTTAATAAACCAGTCAACATCTCGTCTTATTATCCTGTTACAGACAGACCACCTCACTGATGCATTAAGCCGACAACCACACGATGTGGACACAAGCACAGAGGAGAAGCTGTACTGTATTCTTGGGAATTTGGGACAACATGCTTCTTCAGGATCTAGGTCTCTTACAGCCTTCCCTCCTTGACTACAGTGCAAAGTGACAACACATTGCCCAGTTCATGTACCAGGAAAAACAAAAGAACGATAGCATGGACATTAAGCTACTGTGGTCAGAGTCCAGTTTATGTAGCATGAGCAGCCTCTATAACAAACACATGCCATGATTTCTGTCGACACAGGCCTGAATATGAAGGCTATACTATGCATTTTAAATGACTCTTAAAGGTACAGGCCAGTGAATGTTGAGCCAGGTTTAGTACCTAAAGTGAATTGTGCATCAGTAACATAATATCTAGTTGCATAACAGAACAAATGGACCAAAACATGACACAGGCACCCACCTCATTTCACCAAGCTGTGAAACAGCACTGTAGGAAGGAGGCACATAATAAAGCACAGCTCAGAGGTGGAAACATTACCTGCTACCATATGTAATATGTCAGCGGTCTGATCCTTTGTACTATCTTCAGTGCTCCCACCACGGATCCAAAATAATCCTTGTGATCATCGCATTGCTGCTTGGACGTCCTCTCAGCAAAGGCAGGTAATTCACCAGAGGCATTTAACTGTACATGGTGCCCCCGTCCATTTGCTCCATCACCAGCAGCCCCACGCTGACGATCTGAAACTTTTCACTGTAGCTGGCGCTATTCTTAGCTTCTCGCCCTTAAACACTTAATTGGATTAGCCTCGCGGTTTGACAGCGGCAGGTCAGAGCCACCAATAGCGGGTGGCATGAGATCAGCTACACCGATTTAACTAATCCGTCTGACGCCCAAAGGTGCGGTGGATCCCCGGGCGGCGGGTGCGCTACAAAGCAGCCTGGGAAGGACGAACGACCTCGGTGAAACGAGTGGACTGTAGCCTGCTGCTGCAAGGCTGCTCCCCGACAATGATCATAACGCTGCGGGCTCTCTTCGAGCAAGGGGTAAGAAACCGTAGTAGCCTCGTCTTGCTGCGGGAGTCGGCGCCGGGACGTGTGTCCATGCCGGTCTATTGCGCGCAGCTTGCCTCCGCAGGCCGCGGGGTATCTGCGCAGGGACAAGGATAAATAACAGCCACCCAGGGCTGTCAGGTGGGTGCAGGGAGAGCTGAAGCCACTCAGCGCTAAGTTAACGTAATTGTACCTAATGGTCCGTATTCAGTCACAGCAGCATGGCTCCGTGGATGTTGCCTGCCGCCGTTGTTGCAGCGTATAGGATGTGATGGGGGAACTCTAGATGGTACCCTACTACTGCATGCTGTGCTCCCTGCAGAGCCTGTGCATGTCACAGTCCACAACTCATCCCGCGGTTTAATATGGGCAGGAGATCAGATCTATACGGGCTAACAGAAGAAGTCCAATGTTGCCTGGTGCAAATAATATCCCTCAGTTCATTTATAGGTGTATATAATTACTGCAGCATCACTGTTTCCACTGGAAACCGTAGGCTTTAATATGCCTTTTGGATCCAGCCTGAACGCGTCCTATACCTAACTTTGTAAGAACATAAGTCAATGTTATAGAAAGCCCAGTATTTCTTTTTACTATACTGTAAATAGCAAATACTGACATGCAACTCAAGAGCTTAACGACTGCGTTCACCAACATCAGACCTGGCAATCATAATGGGTTCCAATTCCAATTATCTTAAAAAAAGAAGTTAAATCTAAAGGGCATTCATATGCTCATTAAAACTTTGCTTGCTTAGATCAAACAGACCTTATGAAGAAAGACAGAAACAAAGACAAAAATATACACATATGAATGTGAAATCTGTCCAGGCTACTGGACTATTTAGCTTGAAGCATGTGCCTCGCTGTGCCCTTTGTGTCCTTCCAATTACCTCTGTGGAGGATTTTGTAACAAGGACAGTTTGTGGGGAGGAAATGGGCATCAGTTTCCAATGTATTTTGTTTTAGTAACAGAAGAAAAATGTGCATGCCTCTTTGACCTGTGTGCTCGGTGATCCATAAACCATACAGCCTTGGCCCTCCATCCCAGCCATCCTCTTTGTCGCGAGCAAAAACACATTTTATGAACTATAAAGCAGGGACACGTGCAGCCTCATCTTCATTACTGAGAATGCTTATTTCACTTAACATCACTGTTGGACAGAAATACGGCCAGCTGGGCTCTGACTGATTATCATGCAGTATAGGGTTTATATTTTCAGCGAGGCCAGTGTCAGCTCTCTACAATACATTTACTGCAGCATAGAATAACATGTACATTATCATGTTTTACACGATAGATAGATAGATAGATAGATAGATAGATAGATAGATAGATAGATAGATAAGCAGGCAGGCGGAAGGATGGATGGATGGAGGGATGGATG
>JAVQJV010090008.1:0-45654 GCA_036024995.1 Gadopsis bispinosus | reverse complement strand
TGTGTCCCCATCGGTGTATGAATGTGGTGTGAATGTGCGTCCCCTGTCTGTTTGTCTGCCCTACGATTGACTGGCGACCAATCCAGGGTGTTTCCCTGCCTCTCACCCAATGTTAGCTGGGATTGGCTCCAGCCCCCCCCCCCCGCAACCCTTCGGGATAAGCAGTCTGGTTAATGAATGAATAAAATGGTGCTGTATCTATGATGACCATGAGTCTGACAGAGATGAGACTACGAATCCTGCTCTAAATATTCCATAACTTGTGACACCATGTGATAGTAAAACCAGTTACCATCCAGGAAAGGGTATCCAATTGTTGTGATAATATTAGTATACGTTTCAAATGTGAACCCAGAGGAGTCATCTTGAAGCGATCCTAAGGCATCCACAGACAATATAATGGAGGATGACACAGGCTTTTCCAGTACAAGTTGGGTTGAAGTCCATCTCTAGTTACACTTAAAGCAGCCCAAGAACACAGACACAGACAGAAAGGGGGATAAGGAGGGAGGCAGAAAAGGTCACAGAAGTGAAGGAAATACATGAGAATGACGGACACGTCTGCACACTCCCGACTATAGCAAAGTCCCTGACTCAAAGTCGAGCACAAGCTGTTCATGTTTTGACACTTCGATCGATTGATTGTATGGTGGCAGAGTGCAGCTCTGTGTGGCAGCATACCTCCCTCTCGTCCTGGTGCAGCCACTGTTTGGGGTTGTCCTCTGTGGCCAGGTAGGCGATGAGGTCCAGGGCAGTCAGTCGAGTTTGCCGCCTCGATGACACAAAAATCAGCACTGGCTTGGCTGGGGAGTGGCTGCGTATCGCTGCAAAGAACAGTCAACTGCTCCAGTAGTTGTTTAAGATTTATTTTGGGTGCTACGATGCAAGCGTTTCAAATGCCTTTTCTTGGGAGTGCAGCATACACACGCCGACACTTTACCTATGTTTTTCTTTCTGTCAACAAAATCTCATGAAAAGACTGTTCAGTCTCTCTCTCAATAATTTCTGACTTCCCTAGCCTCTCTGTGGTGCTCAGCCCAAGCCCACTGGTTACTACTGAAGATGTACACTCTGTACTAAATGCCAGGGTCAGGTTTTTGGCCCATAACCAGTTCTGTGTATGTTCATGGTAATGAAGGAACATGATAGCAAGTGTGGCTCATTGATAGCCTTTGGACAACAATGGAGCTCTGTGACACAGAGTGCAAACACACACAATACTACATGTTGGATTTGTTGACCATGATAACAACAGAAAAATAAAAAATTGGCACCAGCCTTATCCTGTAAGTAGATTAAATATATACAGTGACCACACTTATATTTGCATATGGTTTGGGTCAAACAGTTCATTGGCTTAAAATCAGTTTGTCAACCTGTTGGCTTTTTAACATTTGTAGAAACGTCTGTCTGAAATGTACTCAGTGCAGTACACAAACATGTGTACCCCTCATGTCACGAGAGCAACAGTGAGAAATACCGCACGCTCCTCAGAGCTCATATGTAATTTGAAGCTATAGATATGAACACTCATTACTCTTTTAAATTGTAGTCATCTTTAGTCAACAAAAGATAAAGATGGATCATGACGTAGTATGGACTCCAACACAGAAACCCTGAACATGTAAAATGTGAGGTTTAATAATGGATTCCTGGTCTTAAAAAGTGTCATTCTCCCTATAGTTTATCTGAAATACACAGGGGGATTGCATGTTGTTTTATTATTAGCATACATTAGACTACATTCAATAGCTCTCGAAAGGTTTACCCAAGCATGTGTAAATCATGTTGCTGAACTATACCTTGGAAGGTAGGCTTGTTCATGCTGGCCATGCGAGGGCAGTAGTGTTGCCCTGGGAAACCATGGATGTGAACTTCCAGCGGTACAGGGCGAACAGATGGCCGGAAGTTAAACAGACCCACCTGTTAGATGGAGAAGACAAGAGATTGAATGTGAGCAGCTGCTGAGCCCCATCTGGCTATAAAGTGTCTGTCACTGTCAGTGAGGGACAGAGCAGCAGGACACTGCTGGACTCTGCTGCGCTGTGTTTAACCTTTGATGCGTCTGCTGTGTTTATTGTGTGATATGGTGCCGTTTGTGAACAGACTTTAACTCAAAGTGTGTTGCACGATGTTGTAAAGAGGGCTGTGCAATGTGTTGAGGGCTGCTGCATGTCTGCCTGGATAATGGATTGGGCAGCTACAAATCTAGCAGCCAGCCAGTCAGATTTATGGATGGCTGACAGCCAATCTGGTTTGTTAACACCGCCTCTCTACGCTCTGGCAGCAGAGTAAAAGTCAACCTACAATATTCTGTGTCTGTGATGACGCAAAGGATATGATTCATCTCTACAGACAGTACTAGAATTTAATGATGTACTGACCAGCAGCAAAGGTCCTGTAAAGAAACTTTGTCATTTAAGGAGTAATTAGTAACATACTGGAATGATGGCAGCCTTTTGTGAAGATACATGTCTCAAACACATTATAATCTCTATAAACAGATGTCTGCATATGAATGCAGAAAATGCAGACAAGGGACAAGACTTTGTTATCAGAAGCGTTTGAATTGCGAGCAGTAATCATGTTTGAATGGATTTTGGTTGCAAGTCAACAGTCATGGCGACTGTAAATGCCAATTCCAAATATCTCGGCAGTCTGGTCGTCATTAGAATTAATAAGATATCTTGCTCTGGACAGAAATTTCAAATGAGAGACCTTTGGCCTAAAACAGTTTCTAATGCTTTTCATCAGAGAACGATAAAGTAATCTTTAACCAATTTTTATCCATTTTGGCCTGGAGATGGTTAGCTTTAGGCTACAGATATCAAAACAGTGTGTGCATATAGACAGCTTCCATTTTAAGATACTAGTCAAAGCCAGGACAAAGAGTGCCCTCGGAACCAGAGAGCAATTTCTAGCATATGATGAATGGACAATGAAAACAATCTGCTTGGATGCATTTTTTTCAGATTGGCAGACTGACATGAGGCTTCATGGAGGAGATGGCCTTCAGTATAAAAACACATCAGTCAGATCACATCACTAAGTCCTCTCTGCTTCACGCTGACAGGCCAGCTCATCCATCCGGATCGCTGCAGCCATTTCTGATCATTAGAACCTAAGCATGGCATCCAGACACAGACGATTATAGATAAACTGCAACATTAACTCCAGACCAAAAGTATCTGTTTATCATAATTGCTATTATTATAAACATTCAATCAGACAGGAAGAGGCAGGCAACAAATGAAGCAGAACAAACACAGAGCTGGACAAAGACTGTGGTTTCTGGCTGGCTGCAGTGCAGCAGTGTTCTTGGTACACAAAGCCAATCGGACTATTCCTGAAACAAGGGAGCTCGTGAAGACGATCCCTCCATCTGACCACAGGGGTCAGAAGGTAACACTGACCAAGCATTTTTGTACAGTAAAGGATTAATACTAATGTATGTTCTGGTGCGTGATGGACACCTGACCTGTCCAATGCCCAGCCAGTCAGCGAGGTCTCGAGCGTTGGCCAGGGCCGTGGACAGACCGACTACTCGGACACTCTTAGAAGTGTGAGAGGAGATGAAGTTGGTCCTGGACACAATGACCTCCAACACTGGACCCCTGTCCTCACCTGGAAACAGACACAATTGTACAGTCCAATCAGATAAAGACCGTGACATGCATAATGTTTTGTATATACTTTGAATTGGAAATGCTCTACTCTGAGACTCAATGGTGAGCTCTTTTACTTCCGACCAACTCTATCCAGGGCTGCTATGTGTGCTAGTTACACTTTGAGAAGTCAGAATTTCAAACTGAGGCTGCACTGTTATCTGTAGACTCTGTCGAGGTTTTCTTGCAGCTGCTGTCTTAGACTGAAACTGTATTTTTGGAAACAAAATGGAAGAATTTTAGCACAAACTACTGGTCATTGGCTTCGATCTACAAAAAAATCAGAAGCCCTTAACACGAGCTCAGACAGAAGTGAGGCTGTGTGACCTCAGAACGTGACCTGTTCATACAGACTCTTACCCAGCAGGTGGATCTCATCTATGATGAGGATGGCTACTTTCTTAACGTAGCTTCGGTTCTGCCAGCTTCTGCTCACTCCATCCCACTTCTCTGGTGTGGTGACGATGAGGTCAGCCTGCGCGATAGCTCGTATGTCTGGAGTCACGTCACCGGTCAGTTCCACCACTCTACACCCAGAGAAGAGCAAGAAAACCATTTCGACTGCTCATTTGTCATCTCCAAAATGATGTTTATTTTTTATTTAAGAAGGGACAAAGCACATTAACATTAATTATGGTGCCAGATTTTGCCAAACATGCTCATTTTGAGTAGGTTGTTGGTATATAGAAAACATTCAAATTAAACACACAAACAGGCCAGCAGCAACATAACCACTACTGCAGATTGTGACAGCATGTATGATAACTGTAATAGTCTAGTGATATTTTACTAAATCACTGGCCAGATCCGAGAAACAAAACTCTCCCCAGGATTCTTTATTTTGGGGTCACATATGGATTAATTAATTAATAATTCACATATGGATTTTTTATGACTTTGTAAAGCCCATGTTTGACAGCAGTTAATGCTAACTAAGAGCCACTATGTGATGTGGCCCACTTGGTGAGGGTCATGTCTCTGTTTTCACCTACTTCTTCCCCAGTTTCTCCTCGATTCTGATCTTCCAGTCCTCAACCCTCTCTCTGACCAGAGCTTTCAGGGGGGCGATATACACCACCTGAACACACAGGAACAAACCAAAAATAAACCTTTAACTATATTACCACATCTCCCCACGTTGGAGTGCCTCTATGACCTGAGCTTCCAGGTGGTGGCTGCTATATTGCTCATGAGCTCTTAGGCAACAGTGAGTGGAACAACCGACTGTGTTTTCGACGCATACATCTCAGGCTGCCGTAACATAGTTTGTTTCAGCTTTTCTCAATGGTGAATTTTGAAGCTAGTTAGATTGCTATCTCTATTAATTGTGCAAGTGGTCCAAAAATCATAACCGTTGTGCACAAGGCCATTGGAAACTTCTAAGACAACAAAAAGAGTGAAAAGAACTATTCAAAACTCCAAAGACTCGGTTATCTTCTAGTGACTAGTCTTCAGCGTATGGTACAGCCTCACCACAACAGTTTGGTTTGCTTGTTTTTTCTGTGTCTTTCCTGATGGAATTAAAACACAGTATAAATATTCTGATCACACTATCTGGGGTTCTGATTGCAGATGCGTTTATCATGTAGTTGATCTAGCCACATGAAATTAATTATTGGTGTTTCCAAACAGCATTTACACAGTAGGTTTTATGTGACTTTGTGAAATTCAGACCATCAGAAACCAAGTGTAAATACCAAATAGATGACATCCATTTGACTATTTAAAGTGTGGGACTGTTCCTGATCTTTGTTTTTTTGACAAGGCAGCTGCAACGATGATCAGCTGATAACAACAACTGTACACTACGCCTAAGCCTCTTGCTGTGCTCACTTGCTGTGGTTCTTAGTTTCTTATGTAAACAGCTCTCAGCACTAATGTTGACCAATAGAAAGTCAGAACATTCCTTAAACAAAATCCCTTTGAATTCAACAGTAGCACACATGGAGCCGGCTAGTCAAACCTTATAGGTTGGATACTTGTTAAAGACCCGGAACATGGCCATCTCTGCTGCAATGGTTTTTCCAGAGCCTGTTGGCGCCCCCAGCAGGATGTTGGTATCGGTGTGATACAGGGTGTGGAAGATCTGAGTCTGGATGGGGTTGAAGTGAGTGAACTTGTACAGGCTCTCATACTCCCGGTTACCCAGAGCTGTCACCGGCAACGGCTGCAGGTCCAGCAGCTCTGAGGGAGAAGGAGTAACAGGCCTTATTTAATACACTTTGTTTCTAACAGCAGAAAGAGTGGTGCATCAATACAGAAAAAATACAGTAGAGACACGTCAAGAACATTAACTGAAGGTGACGCTGCCTGTACCCTGTAAAAAAACATAGTTGAAGTATTGGACAAAATCAGACATTTATTCATATCTCAATGTTGAGGATTAAAACAGAAGGAGGGGTTAAGTGTAAAATTTACTTGAATTTCAGCAGAGTGAAAGCCAGAAATCAGATGTGAAACAATGTCTCTTCATCCAAACATTCTGAAGAATAAAGCCACCTACTGGTAAGTGGGTAATATGATCAATGTTTAGCTCCACAACTAATATAATAAGTGTGAGTAACAAACGCTGATGGACAGTGTTGTACACCACGCATAGGAAACACAGACTACAGCAATGCAGCTGAGATTAAAGTAATTAGAGAAAATTGTGTTCTGCATGATTATTAATTTATCACTTTCATGACATGCAATTAAACTATGATATTGATTTTGTAGGCATCAGGATGATCCAAGCAAAGAAAAAGAAGTTTACTCCGTTAATGTTCTTCAGGTTTGATACAGACAACACTCTTATATTAATTTGAAAGTATGAAGTAAAAAATAACAGCCTGTCTGGTAAAGACAGTTACCAAGATAGAAACAGAGAACATTATTGTTTTTCTTGGAAATGCCTTTTCTGTAGTTTTTGATTGTTGAGTCTACATGATGCAAGTACACAAGGATATATGTTACTCTCTCTGTGTGATCCAGGAACAATGCTTTCCTTCAAATCATTAGTAATTAGTCTAAGAGCAGCTCTGTTCCTGGGTGCTGCTGCTGCTGCAGTACTGATTGTTTTGGCCTCCTGGGGGCAGCAGAACAAGCCATAAAAACAACGAAGCCATAAAATCATCTTATAAAGTTGTCGTAGTGAACATGTTAGTAACATGCTAGTGCATATTTGCACACCTGGCAGACGCAGAGAAGCATTGTGTCCACCTTATGACTCTTTTTAGTTCTGGTTTGGTGTCCTCCTGAGACATCTGGCTGTTATGCTAAAAATGCTCCACTGTGTTCAGCATGTAGTCTCCAACTGTGTCTGTCTATTGCTTGGTGCTGGAAAGATTGTGGACATCAGGTATTAGAGCATTGCCGCCTGCTGAGCTGAAACACAGGGCTGGGTGACGGCGCTGTCATATGAGCTGGATGGTAGAGGTTAGAAAGATGATGGGACAGGACAATAGTTTGCCCGATGTATGTCTGCAGAGTTGCGTGAGGGTTAGAGGGGGTCTCTATCACCATCCATAGAAATGGAACAGAAAAACAGCTGCTGGTGTATTTAGTGCACAGTCACAGAGTCCGCCTGACTCTCTTCTAAATCTCAATAATCAACCATACAGCTGATGCTTGAGTACTCTGAAGAGTGTATTCTAGTGGCCTTGCCAAGGCATTACTGTATGTTCTGATGTGACCTCATGTTGTTCATGTGTGATTAATGAAAGCCAGGAGATGTTGGTCAAACAGTGATACGATCTCCTCTGTGCTGTAGCCGCTGTAATGGCGTCGGCTCATACTGAGGGGAAATGTGGTGAGGAATAATACGCGGCGTCCTTTCCTAAAGAGGAGTGAATGAGTGAGGTATAGGAGGATTAGATGCTATTGTTGTCCGGTCCTTCACGGGGTTTTGAGTCTCCCTGCAGCTTCCAATCAGCTAAGCCATTCTGTGGTGGCGAGCTGCTGCTTCAAGCTGACTGTAAGTTACAGCTGGTGATTTTAGGCAACGTATCCTTCATCAGGTTTTAGTAAAAGCTTAGGTTGCTTTCACTTTATAAGAGATGCTTCATCCATCAATCTATGAAAAGCCTACTGGATGCCTGTGTTAGTTTAATCCAACAATATATGGCAAAATTTATATTTGAGTAAAAACTAACAAAGAAGGCTGTCACACATCCTTTGGCATGGACAGTTCAGCACGTGTCACTGCAGCAACCAGTTTCGGTCGACCACAGGCAGGCTCAACTGGATGATGTCACTCACATGGAAGAAGGCTGTGACAAACGTTCTCAGGATGTTTTTATAAAGATCTCCGTCCACACTGAAACAACTGAAAATTATAGTCATCACCTGGTTAAACGTCCAGTCTGCCTCGTTACTTATATCATGGCAATAGCTGTCCATGTACAGACGTTTCTTGTTACTTCTAGGCCGACGTATACATAGATACTGACTGACCTACTGTTATAATGGCCAGTATTTCTGGCCCCTGCTGAGACAACGAAGTAGAATCAGATGTTTACAGCTCGGAATAATGAATACTTTCATTGTGATACTTTAAGTGCATTTTGCAGATAATACTTTTTAAATGCAGGGCTTTACTTTTAATGGAGCATTTTTACATTGCGATACTGAGACTTTTACTTAAGTAAAGGGTCCGAGTACTTTTCCCCACCACTGACTGGACTAGCGAAAGCAGGACTCAGTCAGTCTTCAGCCAATGGGCTGCAGGAACTGGAATGTCTGGAAACATTCACTCCACCAAATGTTGGCGGTACTGTAACAGACTTTGTACCACTATTTTAAATTGAAGTCAAATCCCTGTTTTCATGTCATGAATGCGTGTTTGAGTGTGTGTACCAGTGTGTGGGGGGTGTCTCTCCGGTAAGATGAGGTTCTGGAAGTTAATGATGCAGACGGCCTCTGCCCCAAGCCAGCGGTCAGACACTGCTTTGACGTAGTACTGGGAAGGCAACGGCTCAAAGATGGGGATGGTGAACACGATGTTCTGAGGCTCACCTGTTACCACCTGGAGGGAGGAGCGAACACACGCGCACACACACACACACACACACACACACACACACACACACACACACACACACAAGGTACAGGACACACGAACACACATCAATCAGGGTGTAGTCTTTGAGGAACACTCAAAGTCCAAGATAAAAAACAAACCTGTTTCTTCTGCAGGAGGATGTATTCCGAGTGGTAGATATGATCATTGATGGGGTCCTCCACCCATAACCACCATGGCTCACCCACTGACCCATGGACCTGCGGGAGGGAAGGAGATTTCAATCAGGTGACGTTAAAGTCATTCAAATATACACACACTACCAGTGTCGAGCTCATTACAGTAATGATTAAGACTGTAGATAGGTGTTGTCAGCTTGTGTTATACTGGACTGCAATATAATGTTAGGCATCAATGTTATTTTGTCCCTACACTATGTTATTGGAGACCTTTAATCTGAACAACGCTGGATTACCAAACAGGCAACGTGGGCAATTACCAAGAGACCC
Source organism: Gadopsis bispinosus (assembly GCA_036024995.1). Classification (NCBI taxonomy): domain Eukaryota; kingdom Metazoa; phylum Chordata; class Actinopteri; order Centrarchiformes; family Percichthyidae; genus Gadopsis; species Gadopsis bispinosus. Next base: position 36,481 of record JAVQJV010090008.1, on the reverse strand, counting down.
TAGATTCTCAAAGCTCCTGTGGTTGATTCATTGCAACCTTTGTAATATGCACCACAATAAAAACAACTGAAGAGGTAAGGGTCTTAAGGTGGCTCCTGCATTTTGTGTGTCAAACTATTTGGCTTGACATTATGCTATATGTTGATTATTCTTAAACAAATGGGTGTTATTAATCACAGACTACACCACAGCAAACCGGGGGCAGTAATGCTGGTTGGTTTCTGTGACTGTGCGTACGTGTGCAAAAAGGTCCAATTTTAAACTCCAACACAATATCATCACGGAACATTTCAACACAAACAAACTCTGAGCCTTCAAAATCCACTGCCAGTTGAATCTGGGAATATGAACAACAAACACTACTCGCAGGGTTGTGGCAGTACGTATCATGTGTCCGTGTGGTCTGCTTCCTGGGTGCCATCAGGGTAGCGGCTCAAGTGTCGGTACATGTGTCCTGGCTCTGCAGCCGGATCAGGGCTAAGCCAGCAAGTCTTCCATTACCACTCTCCCAAGATTGGAGCATGCATTGCTAATCAGACATAAACATTCATCTTCATATTCAGTCGCGCAACAATGAGCTTCCTTTTCCGCTCAGATTCCATGACAAACTCCGGACTAAGCTTCCCATGATCCCCTCTGTCTGCCCGCTGAGGTGGGACATGCTGACGAGGCCTGGAGGCATTTTGGCTCTCAAGGACAGATTCCATGCCTGTAAGGATTCTCTATTGTGAAAATGTGGCCATGACTACACTGGCGTGTATGTGTGGGGGGGTTATGATTATGCAGTGGGTTATGCTGCAGGAGTGGTTTGAGAGGTTTTCAGAGGATGTTTGGATACATTTTGCTCTGTAGAAACCAGGTTAATTTGTGTACATATGCAGATTTGAGGACTACCCCTGGTCTTACTCTGGAAGCATTGCTTACTGTTTTGAAGAGCATTAATGTTAAAAAACACTTCTTCCTGATTTGTATGCTGTTATGTATGTGTCAGAGCACTGCTCATCTGTGGAAAGGAACTCCTACAGTTTGAGTTTCAGTCTGAGCTTTGGATGATCTAGAACACGAGGACGCTTTGTTAGATGTCTCTCCCTCAGCAATACGTATCCAGCCTGAGGTGTTTGTGCTGCACATGCTCAGTTGTAAAAAGCCAATTAGATACCTGGTTACCTGTTACCACATGACCAAGAAATCATCTTCCTCCAAAAGAAATCCAGCTGGAAGGAACTCAGGTTTCTCTGCCCTCCTACCCTGATTATGGAAATCAGCCTTTTTTGTTTACATGATGTGTATATACAATATTCATTCTAATATATTACAACATGTTATTAATTGGAGGAATGTAGTATCTCTACCCAACCGGTCGAGGCAGATGACTGCCCACCAAGAGCCTGGTTCTGCCTGAGGTTTCTGCCTGTTAAAAGGCAGGGTTTCCTTGCCACTGTCGCCTAGCGCTTGCTCATGGTGGAATTGTTGGGTCTGTACAGATAGAGTTGGCTTGGACTTGCTCTATATTAACAAGTGCTATGAGACAACTCTGTTATGATATAGTTCTATATAAATAAAAATTGAATTGAATTAAATTGAATATATTTGCAGTATATTTCACATCTCACTCATATGACTACCTTGCCTGGGAACCAAACCAAACGTCATGTTTTATTTGTTCTGGCAGATGCGTCTGGTCCCCCTCCCATTCAGACAGATTTCAAGCCAACCTGGTTGGACCAATCACAACCGTTTATCTAATATGGGGCACGTTTGATACAATGACTGTGTAGAGGAGAGCCGATGGCAAGACGGCTGCTGCTGACGTGGAATTTCCTGAATCCGCTATGGTGTCAGTATTAAACAAACTGGACGGTATATTTTCGCTAAAAGAAGAACAAGCAGTTGCACTTAAAGCTTTTGTTGATAAGAAAGGTGTTTGCCGTGCTTCCAATAAGATCACTCAGCACTACATCCCATGGAAACTGAAAATTAACTGAGAGGTTCCAGACCTGCCGACGTCAGGCTCAACTACCAGCTGAAGGACTCAAAAGTAGCTTTTCTTTTATCATCTTAAGTCATCTAACATGATTCAGTTTTAGTCAATAACATTTTTAGAACCTAGGCAGGAAACAAAGCTGCCAAACCTCTTATTTCCAAGCACTTTTGTCTTATCTGCGAGCTGTGTTCAAAACATAAATCTGATCGGCAGAACCTGGTTCTGATTCTGCTCGAGGTTTCTGCCTGTTAAAAGGCAGTGTTTCCTTGCCACTGTCTCCTAGTGCTGCTCATGGTGGGAATAGTTGGGTCTATACATATAGAGTTGGTCTAGACTTGCTCTATATGAACAAGAGCTATAACTCTGTTATGATATGGAGCTATATAAATAAAACTGAACAGAAAATGTAACAAAATGTGAGTCAGACATCTCGACGACTATGACATGTGCTTTCAATTTATATAAATAAATCAATATAAATCAAATATAAAGAGAAGCAGACAACAGCAGGATGGTGGCATGTTACAGTCATCCATGTTTACCTGGTCGTTCCAGCGAAAGTCAGGCGTGACAATGAGACGAACACGTAGGACAGTGCGTGTGATTGGTTGGATGCTGGCCTCCATTGTGATGGAAGGGATCTGGTGGACGCACTGTTTGACTGTTAAACCGATGTTGACATGGTGCAGCATGTGACCTGGGAACAATATGCCTGGCATTAACATGTGGTTTGTGTCATAATTATGAGTTAATATGATGCAGTGCACACACATTACAGTAAATTCCCAAATATAAGCCAGTAGTCAAATAATAGCAAAATTCTGTACACAGTATATTTCTACAGCACTAAATCCATCAGTACAGCAATGGAGTCAAGTCATACTGACCACTCTGCTGCTCTGAGTTTCTCTTTCTAGCAATCAATCGCTTCATCTTTGCTCTTCTTGTGGTCACTGTTAAGCTACTGTCGGTGAAAGTCAACACTTCCTGCAGCTGTTCCACATTAATAGCCTGGCAGGACAGTGAGGGATTAGACCCTCACTGCAAGGCTTTTAATGTGAAACATCTGTTCAAGAAGTGTTAATTGATGGCAGCTAAACACAGAAGGAATAAACGGCAAAGCAAAAGTGACTGGAGTTAATGAATGAGCAGCTCACAGCAGCAGTGTGGCGAGGATGTTGGAGTGTATCATCATCCTGACTTTATCAAGGCAACAGGTAAACATGGAGGAAGTGCTGAGCTTGCATTAAAAGTAAAAACAGCTAAATAAAATGTGAGCTTATCAGAAAATGGAGAATTCTTACTGAAATATACTTAAAAAACAGGTCTAATACTCTTTCTTCAAATAAGGCCACTATTAGAGAAACTGCGGCATATTTACACCTGACATTTTGGTACTTTATGCCTGTATTTTAACGTGGTCTGAATACACCTACACCAGTGCAGCTAGGATTCATTTGGTTTTACCGATCTCATCCTTCTTCATGTCCCTCAGTTTGTCCACCGTCAGCTTCTTCTCCTCCAGGCGGTTCAGTACAACATGGCTCAGGCTGGGGAACTGGCGCAGAGGGTGAGCAAAGCCCCACAGCCGCTTGTCAATCACCTTACAGAGGGTGAGCAGTCGGTAGGTCATGGCCGGCCACCGCTTCCTCAGAGCAATCTCAAACAAAGCCCTGACTATCCGAGCGGCATTCTGTGAGAAGTGACACCAGCGGGAGGAGAAAAAAGAAGCTGAGTCAACATCAATCCCAGAAGCATCACTGCTCCAGTTGTAGACAGGTCATTTGCCCATTCTAACATTAAAGTTGGAATAAAGCCACTGAAACACACTTGCAGCATCTGCATGATACATCATGCTGCATTCTAGTGATTAATCATGTGTGGTCTGGAGGAGGTTTGGCTGGGCTCAGACGCCCAGGTTGTCCACAGCTGTGCGCTGATGGATTGCTCATGTCAGGTCTCGAGGAGAGGTCAGGTGGCAGTATTGCTCGCTGATAGACTGCTCAAGTCTGGTCAGGCTGTGATGGATTTGGTAAGGTGTTAATGTGATCTGATTGTTTGGTGAGGTCTGAATGCACTCTGGAGGGGGATTATTGAAATCTGGCTGCGCTCTCAACTGGGTGAGACTGAGAGGTCTGGCTGGACTCAGGAAGGTTTGAGCATAAGAGACGCCAAAAACAAATTCTGCTCATCTTTGCTCACACTCTTAAAACACTGCATCCCACTGCAGGAGCTAATAGCACTTCACTACGGAGCACTACTGGTGCCTATCTGTCAAACACTTTAATCAACTTCCAGTTGCCACTACAGGGACAAAACTATTACTTTCTGTATTCTTACTTCACTACAGTACCCATTCTTCATATTCAGTGTATCAGTTTATGATGTGTTTACACTAAAAAAACACATATCAGACGATGTCTCGTTAATCACTTTTTTAAACTCTCAATTTGAAATTGGTTCTGTCCTTAAAATTCCAGTATCCAGACTAAGAAAACCTTGGAAAAACCTTTTCAAAAGAAACTAAGAGAGCTTGTCCTTTTTCTGTCTGGATTTCCACATTAACAATACAGAAAGCCGTTACGTGTTGCTATGTATAGTTATATAGTTAGTTGTGCAACAGCAGAATCTCACAAGGAAGAGATTGTGGTGTCAGTAATGATTCTGACAACTAGCAGTTAACAGTACGCAGGAAAGCATGTGAAAAATACGGTCTGTAGGTATGCAGTATTAAAACCACAGCGCTCTAAATGGGAATATACAATGTTGTATGGCGTCCATGCAGTCTCAGTAAAGAGGAGGAGAGTTGTTGCCAGTGAAACACCTAGAAAAGACATGTTTTTATTCAATTAATGTTATGATAGTACATCCTGCACCTGTAGTACCAACAACCATATCCAACTTCACTTTGACTATTAGCTGTTGTTGCAGGCCTGAGCTGTTGGCAGCCTGCATGAATGTAAAAGCCTGTATCTTTGTCTGCTTTTTAACAAAAGGTTTGATCTGCAAAACCAAAAAAAGAAGAAGAGAAGTCATGCAACCCTGAAGTTACTCCTTTATCTTTTAATCTACAACAACCCAGATGCTCTTCTACTGCTAACAGAGAACTAGCTAAGGTCAGAGATGGTCACTTTAGTCTGTGTATAGATTCAGAGTGATTTTAGAATGATATTAACTGTTTTTAAAGCACTTCATATACTGTATGTCTCATATGGTGTATGACCCAGTTCGGACCCTCAGGTTCACCTACTTTATTTTACTCAACTACTTTTATGTATTTATGGGTTAACTCTTAGTCCATTTATTTATTTTGTTATTTTTCATAGTTTTTAGTCTAGATTTGATTTAGCTGTTTATTGTCACCCTTATTATTGTTTATATTCTTACAGTCTAAAATCTACTTGATTACATTTTCAGCTCTTTTATCTCCTTACGCGCTTTGGTTACATATTCTTGAAGTTTCTTTTCTCTGCTGTTTCTATGGTCTGCACGTGTTCTCTCTTATTATCTTTTCATCTGTGAAGCACTTTGACCTGCACTCACCTGCGTGAAAGCTGCTGTACAAATAAAGTTTGATTGACTGATTGATCCAGTGTAGAATCAGCACAAATAATTAATTTCCAACTGCTACACTAACTGATTTAATATGACAGAATTTAAGTGTCATTTGAGGGTTTGATATATTGGTTTATCTTCCCATGATGCACTGAGCTCCTCTCTCCTCCTCTCCATCTGTACACACTCTTGTCCCATTAATGCTTGTTACTAACTCCACTGCTTCTCTTTCTCTCCTCTCTCTCCTTCTGTTGCTGTCTGCAGGTGTTTCTGCCTCCTGGAGATGACCGCCCAGTCTGGTTCTGGTTCTGGTTCTTGCCACTGTCTCCTAGTGCTGCTCATGGTGGGAATTGTTGGGTCTCTGTACATAAAGAGTCAGTCTGGACCTGCTCTATATGAACAAGTGCTATGAGATAACTTTATGATACGGCGCTATATAAATAAAACTGAATTGAATGTGTGGTTTCCCTCACCTGTGCCACATACGACAGATCAGAGATGAGGGAGAAGTTGTCCACCTCTCCACGGCTGATGTAGGTCTGTAGCAGAATGTTGATCTTGCCGTAGCCGTTCTCCACCCCGCCTGCAGCCGGCAGCTCACAGTAGTTACACAGCAGCTGCTCCAGCTCCTCCATCTCCTCATCACGAACCTGCAAACACAGCATGATACACCAATTATGTTCATATCATAATGGAGGTTTTAGTGGATGAGTACATTTCAACAACAAACTGTGAGTAGACCTATAATTTAGATTTAATAAGTCACCAGTAATCAGTTTGCTTGATAGGTGACTACAGGCTTATAATTAGTAAAATCATTAAGGCTATAGATGGAGACATGTTGGTGAGATATCAGTGCTGGACTGGAGCTCTGACAGCCGTTGTTGTAGCTTCTACAGGATGACTTCTCACCTTAAGCTGTTCAAACTCTTCTGCCTTGGACACAATACTGAGGATGTCAGCCTCTGTTCGCTGAGAGTTGAAACTTTCATTGAAAGTCTTCGAAGACGGAGGGGAAAGAAACATAGGTGGTTAATGTAGTTTTGATCAGGACAAGTCATGTTGTCTGATGCAGTGATACACACTATATATTGTGAAAATGCACAAGAATTGAACATTGATGAATCAGATAGCTGTGGTGAAACACGGTTTCTTCCATTTGCAAGGTTACAATAATATAAGACTGCTGACGCATTGGGCAAATATCATTTTTAGATTGAAAGGGACAGAAAGTTCATCATATTGATGTCTTGGGTTGGACCCTGGGTACAGCTGGGCAATATTTAATGTTGTCTCTTTTGATGTATGACTAGTTAATTCTTGTTAAGAAAACACCAGGCGCACGTGTAGCACTCAACAGCTTGCTGCACCTTGAATTAACTAGTCCCACTGTCTCCCTGACACAAATACGATACATAAGGAGCTTGTTGGGTAAATGTGAACATGGCCAGTCTGAGCCCTCAGGTGAACCCACCAACACTTCATCAGCATAAGTAAAAAAAAAACAACTAACTTTCCATTTGGGTTTTTGCTGGGTTAAACTTAGTGAAGCTGCTCTGCAATATATCCAGTTCCGGTTATTAGGAGTTCATCAGGAGTAGTAATTAGACTACTGTTCTAAACTTAGATTACTGGTACAGCGCTTTGGAAACCGTTTCGGTTGAAAAGCGCTTTATAAGAAAGAGTCCATTTACCATTTACCATCCGGCTCAAACACACACGTTATGGTTGTGGGATTCCTCTGCTGCCATAGCAAACTACACCACTTGGTGGTGTTCTTGATTGAATTAGCCCTGAATGGTAAGGCCTGTTAGCTGTTGCCTGTTAGCCAGCTCAAAAGGTATCCCAGTGATGTGGCCAAACCTCAGATGGTGCAATTGTATTTCTCACAGTCTACCTCTATGGTGTTGTATCTGATGTAGAAGTGAGTCTACCTCTATGGTGTTGTATCTGATGTAGAAGTGGCTGGCAGTCCTGCCCAGGTCAGTGGAGGCATAGTACCCAGTGCGCTCCTCAAAGCGGATCATCCTGGCCTTATCAAGCTTTCGGCCTGACTCCACCACCAGCTCCTTCCTGTACAGTTCCAAGGAGGGATCCATCTGAAAAAATAAATAAATAAGCGTAATTATTCATCGACCAATTACATGCAAGTTCATGGGACTGACACTCTGCTTTTAAAATATATATTTTTTAAATGAACTCCATTCACATTCTTCTATATGACCTTATGAAGTAGAACTATATTTTACGTTAGTATAAATACTTTAGACAGTCAGAGCTCTGGAACTCAATTAGATACTCAGAATTGTATCTGTTGCCTTTGTTTTACTACATGTGCTTCCCCAATCATAGTGAAAAACTCTTGCTCTGACCTTAAAAGACAGACAGGCAGAATAAAAAACAGTACACTCTGGATCACCAACCTGATAAGCCTTGTGGTTGATGCCGTATGCCAGTGGGTTGGCCCTCATGCGAACATAGAGGTAGGTATAACTGAGCCACTTCACTGCCTCCTCCACATTGGTGACAGTCCCCAGAGCAACCTGAAACCAGGAAACACTCCTCACTAACAATCACTGGTCTCTGTCACCATCTAGTGGACGGTTCAGGATATTACAGAGCCAACACAGAAACTGTTGAGACCTTCTCAGCTCAGAGAAAACAATAACTCATTGATGTCTCCTATGGTCTGGTAAAGGCTTCACGCTGAAATCAACAGATTTCAGACCATTAGTACTGTATAAAACCACCGCTCCTACTTTTTAATCGCCATAGGAGACACTTTTGTTTTTCCTTAATGTGTTTTGAGGAAAACAAACAAATTACAGTTCATACATTAGTGGGTCACGTGAAGAGGTGTTGGAAAAAGTGCATGTAATTACAGCAGGTGTTGAACACATGCGTCTAATATGAAGATTTCAAAGTAAAAACAGTGACACCAAAATAACAGACAAATGCAGAGTGTGGACATTGTGTTACCCATACAGGTCTCTATTACACAGGGACCTCCCCCAACACCATACCTGATGATGAAACCTGCTGAAACAGGTCATTTTTTGGTCCCTTCATGATGCAGAAAAAATTGAAGTTTGCACCAAAATTACACTGACCTGCTTTTGTTTTTCAGAAAGGAAAGAAAGCATCTAGAGTTGGAAGAATAAATATAACAATCACATTAAGACTCATGGCGACTGACCTCAGCATTGAGGTTGTCGGCCAGGCTGTCCAGGAACTGACTCTCAATGGGGTTCTGCTGGGTGAGCAGAGTCAGGTAGTGGCTCAGTTTGTCATGGGTGGTGATGATGGTGCCCTCACCATACTTGTCAAACTGGGGACGACCTGCACGCCCGAAAATCTGCATGACGTCCAGGATGCCCAGATCCACCAGGGTGCCGCGCTTAGCATCGTAGATTTGAGTACCCTGTTACAGACACGAGAGAAAGAAGTGACTTCAGAGGCCTGGACACATATGCAAGAACATGTGTTTGAACATCTTTGTGAATATCTCATTCCATTTGAGTAAAAAGCAGCTCATTTAAAGCTAAGATTTAAATGTAATTATTTGTAATTTACAGACAATGGTGACGTTAATCAAAATGTAATATGCAATAAAAAATAAAATAAGAAATGAAAACATGTATTCAAGGTTGAATTTAGAATCGTGCGCACTGGCAATACATTTAACTTACTTAACATTAGACACTTAATTCAATTAACTTTCATTAAGCATGTCAGTAGTGATGTGGTTCTTTGCTAAATAGAATTCAATTTACATTTCTGTGTGTAAAAAAAAAACACTACTTGCAGATTTTGTAGCAGTACTCCTGTCGATTAAAGGAAAAGTCTGGTGATATTCTATACCCCGACAACAATGAATGTGTCCTACTAACAAGTAATGTGTGCATCAAAAGACTGATATATCTCATACACACTGGAGTTCATCCCACATACTATTATAATATACTATTACATACTATTATATTATAAACACTATTTCCTATTTGAGTAGCGTTTGTCAAAAATTAGAGCTGCTTAAAAAAGAATGAAACTATATGCTTGTGAGCTGTTTATTAAGATTTATATCTTCAGTGCAAACCAGTAGTGTTGTGGCTGAGAGCCTGTAAAAATTAAGGAGCCACTTTAGGGCCCTTATATTACCAACAAACATACAATTAATGAAATTAAAGTAATCGGAGCCTTTGGGGTACCTGAAGGTCTGAGACCCCGGGGCAGATGCTTAAAGAAAACAGAAGCAAGCAAGCCAAATAAAACCAAAAAGTAGAACCTTGATGATAACTGCGTGGGCTGGCAGGTTCACTCCCCAGGCCAGGGTGGCAGTACAGACCAACACCTTGACGTGGCCTTTGGAGAACATGCTTTCCATCAGACTGCGGTCAGACCGCAGCATGCCAGCATGGTGGATCCCAAAACCTTCTGGGAACATCTCCTTCATCTGCTTGTTTCTGGAGCGCTGGATCTGAAAGAGGAGGTCAGAGAGGTGAGCTTAAAACAAAGACAGAAAAGTGCTCGAGGGGAATGTGAAGGAGAGCAACTAGCACGGAGTGTTTGTGTGGGAAATAAGCCCAGATCCAATATCATGTTGGACTGCAGAGAAAAACGAGGGGTCTGAGAAAAACTGACCTGAGTCATAATGGCTGCTGTTACTTTTCCCAGAATAACAGCAGCAATAACATGAAAAACCTGCAACAAAATGCACTCTAGTACATCAACGTGACAATCTGCAAGATGCTCAAAGTGTAGTTGAACCTCTCTGACACAGTCTTAAAGATTTCACATCATCAGCTTCACAAAGGTTTTACCAGACTATCAAGGTGAATTGTGCTAAAATGCACAGGTGCTGACTGGCTGTATATTCAGAGAATATCTGCAGCTCAGTGACCACCCACACACAGTCAGTCAGACTGAGATGTGTGCTGGTGACTGACAGTAGGGCTGTGACCTGGCCAGGCTCATCACAGGGCTTCATCTCTCTCTCTGGGCATCTAAATAGAGGTCAGCACCATAAAAAGAAAGCACATTACTGCCAGCAGCTGTCCGCCTCACACACACACACACACACACACACACACAGACAGAGTGTTGAGTGTGCAGAGAATATCTGGATTTGTATGCAAACCTTGTGGATAAAGGTGGAGGACTGAGACTTTAAGTCTACGGACAGTGAAGCAGGTGTAGTAGTGTCCGATTATGTAAAATGTCATAAGTGAAGGTTTTCTTCCACAACATGAAAACCATAAACTAGTTTATTTTAATGTGACGAAACATCCAGTTTAGTATTAGTCTTCTTATTATTAAATTAATGATTTCTTTCTACCAGACAAGTACTTTTTAATAACCTGACACTCCAGATGGGTTGTTACAAGAAGTATGTGAGAAGTCGTCCTAGGAAAGTGCTTGGAAAAGAGCAGGCAGTAAAAATACTTGGCAGGTGATTGGATGGACCGTCTGCCTATCACAGACGAACTTTGACCAATCAGATCAACAAGCCATATGACATACTAGGAGAGATGAAGACAGTCAGGAGAAGGGCGAAACCATCTTGTGATGGAAAATCTCTCAGGTGACGTGAACGTGCTGGAGAAGAGTCGGAGACCCAGGTGAGTTCAAAGCAGAAGAATTTACTGAAGCTTGATCAAAGAGAGAATGGATCTACATCAACAGTTTAACACAGTAATGCCAACCAGTTCTCTTATGTTATCTGCCCAGCAAGGTGTGTTTGTACCGTCTATGACATCCCCATAAGAGGCCTTCCTCCCAGATATGACCTTTATCCTGCAGCTAGCCACCAGCTCACACACTCAGCTCAGCCTTCCTGCTGAATAAAGGTGCATCTCATCTTACTGTGTCTAAATGTTCATGGGTCATAAAGCCTTCATGGAGAGACGCCTTCAGTGTTCTTTGCTCTTCTTTCAATGAAGACATACTCTCCAGTTCTGATAGAACTGATGCTACAGCAGCAGCTACGCGAACCTCTTCAGGAGGCGCCATTTGTCGTTTCCATATGAACAGTCGCAGTCGTCACACCTAAACCACGCCCAGAGCTGCCAGTAGTTCCTCATAGCTGATTGGTTCGAACTACTGCGGCTCAGACTGAAGCCTGGAAACATGGAGTCTCGATCTCCATCTTGCGGATCCAGCTGCCTCACAAGGTCAACTTTTTAAAGACAAAATAGAAACTTACTGTATAGTTAGAAATGTTCTATTGAGTTAATTAACTCATTTACTTTAAACGTCATGGAGGGCACACTGTATTTTACAGACCATCCTAATGTCCAAACCTGAATATGTGGTAAATAATTAACAGTCTTCTATTGGACAAAAACCTGAAAAAAACACAGTATCAGTATAAGTTAGGGAACCAAAGGTTACGGTGGGTAGGACACGACATACAAACTGTATTACTGTACTTTGTTTGACAGGGTGAAGCTAAAAGCATGCTGATTTAACCAGGGTGATGAGTGCTTTTGGCTGCACCACCCAGGTGCTTCCTAACTGACATCACAAGCTGCACCTTTTGTTAGCCTGAATTGGTTCGATTTGAATGAATCTTCCCTCGTCACCTGTAGATGTGGCAGTGCATTGGTTATGCTGGCACCCTTCCATTTCCTGTTCCATGATTTACGGAGTGATTTGATTTGCAGATGACATAGAATCCCATAAACATGAGACAACAGAACAGAAAGAAATCCTGCTATGCCGTCTAAAGCCATCTAGGTGTGAAAATCAGAACAAACTGTGGCCTGGTGGGAGCGCTCAGGGCTGTGCACTGTGCTCCCCACGTGAGCTGGGGAAGGTAGGTAATTGAAATGCTGTGGATGAGGCTTTGCTTTGAGGTGTCAGAATGTGTTAAAGCCATGCTGCCAGCCTCTAATCTAAGGTGAGTTAGCGCTGATGTCTGCTGTGCCATGGCTGTATTTGAGATGGCAGTGACCTAAGCTCCTGATCAGGTCCCATTAGGCCCTGCCACTCACTGCTGCTCCTGCTGCAGAGCTCACTCTGTCCACAAACAGCCAGCTGCCAGCTCCACTCACCGTCTATCATTGCTGCGACTATGTAAAGAACATCAGCTAACACCAGAGCTGAAATACACCATTCAACAGGTTGCCAAACCATCTCTAAGGACTGCTAAATAGAGGTATGTGCAACTAAATGGCTTTATACTTTAATTCAACCACTCACAGATGGCTGATCCTTTCAGTAACAGTGTGCAGGAGACAAGCAAAAACATTTTCAGAAATGTGGACGCATCAGGGGTTTTGTGCAGCAAATTACAGCTTTAAAGCTGAGACTCCAAATTGTAAAATCACACCAAAAATATAGCAAATGATGCCCGAACTTTGTGGTGAATGACAGAGAGATGGAACACTCACTCTCATGAGCACCAAAACTATCCATTTACCTTTTTAAACTGAGGCAGGGTGGTTAATTGTTGATTTCATTTAGTGGCCCTAGATAGTCATAATGTTTGGTGGCTGTTAATGCAGGAGAGAGTGGGAGGATGAGTTTCCACTCACACCCACTATACTCCACTTTTCTATCATGATCTGTCTCTATCTCTTAATATTCCATTCTGACGGGGATATTTTACCGAACCTGCTGCAAATCACTGTCAGCAGAGTCGCAGTTTGGTGTGCATTAAGTGCAACATTTTGCGCGCCTGACAAGCAATGAAACGCAAAATATGGTTCTGAATAATGATTTCTGAATGTTGCCATCCAGATGTGAGAAAATAATAGTTAAATTCTCTAATGAGGTCAGCTCAACATGAAAATGAGGCTCCCGGAGGAATGAGACATAAATACTTGTTAGTTAATAACTTTTAAACTTGTTTTACACTAATCAGATTGAAATATACAGTACCTAGTTTATATGTATTTAATCACAATTACAGTAGACAGGATCAGCTGTGAAGCACTAAAAGTCAAGCAGGAGGCTGGTAATACAAAGACATTTTAAAGAAATTTTGTAGTTTCCAGATGTTCCCCTGCATCATTTCTATAAATGTCCTTTCTCTCTTGCCGTAATTTGTGCCTCTAATGCTGCAGTCTCATGGATTCAGACAGACGACAGACAGACACCTTCTGAGCGGCACGGGAAAAGCAAACCAACAGTCCATTGGAATGGCAGGACGGCAAAATTAAACATGCATGGTGATACAGTATGTTGCTATGGCGATGTTATACGGGTTACACAGAACGGAATAAAATATATTAAATCAAATTATTTCGTGTCCATTATCTTGTGTAGTTACATGCATGCATAAAATGCAGCTTTCTCTTAATATTCTATTGCAAATTTAAAATGTCTGTTCCATTAATTCAACATGGAGCGTGACAGGAGCACGCTGTGTAGCGCATGTTTCTGCTTTTTAGCTTTTTGGTGTCCAGATGCCCCATATTTCCTCGTGTGTGGGAGCTACGCAACATGTGGTTGAAAATTCTGCTGTGGAGGACGGCAAAAAGTTAAAATATTTTAACTTCGGATGGCATTTGCCATCTATTGGTATGCTCTGCCTGCACCGGATTTCGTCTGTCTCTCGTCCACCTGAATCCATGTGAATGCGGCATAAGACACATATTATGTTAGAGCTTAGATTACTGTTACAGTGCTTTGGGAACCGTTTCGACGGTTGAAAGGCGCTACACAAGTAAAAGTCCATTTACCTTTTACTTTATTACATAAGCCCACCTTCATTTACATAGCTGTACTGGTTTTCTTCCATTACCAGATTTGACTGGTTAGCGGATAAAGAAGAGCCACAAATATCCCCTAACCCCCCATAGCCACAAGACGTTCTGGCTCCGTCACAGCTGCCAGATATCATCGCCTGCCAGGAAGTCCGTGTCCCAGTGTTCACAGGAAATAAGCAAATAGTCTATCCGCTCTGCTGTCTTTATGTGGCAGGTGTATTTGACCATTGAGATTAAATAAATATTTAGTGATGCTTTTAATGTTTTATTGTCTTGGACTTATCATACTGTATATACCTGAAGAGCAGTCTTTATTTGTTTCATTTAACTTCTCTAAAGACGTCTGTAAGACAAGAGAGGGGTTGCTATGGTTTTTTTCACGCTAATGCTCTCATACTAATACTGTGCTGTGCGCAGTGGTGAAAACGATTTAAGCACAGCCGCAGTGTATCGGTTACCAAACCGATCAACAATGGGATGCTTACGTTTACATCTTTAAGCTATGTCAAGACGCTCCGGTTTTGAAATGCTTCCAGAGGACATTTAACAGACGTGGCGAAGATGGGATTTAAGGCAGCCCAATCTAGTGAAACTCCACGCTAAAAGACAAAATATCATGGCCACTCTTAAAGTATTACACGGCTGTAATATATGAAGTAGTAATGGAGGTCATTTGTTTGCATGGGTATGTTTAGTGAGACAAAGGAAGGGAAGTCTGTGATACCAGCTCTTTGTTCCTGAACTCGGTGGGAGGCACAGCAGAACAGTTAACACTCCAATCAGCCGTTTTAATGCTGATGAAGAAGCAATCAAAGAGGAAAATGAACTTGCAACGCACTGCCATGATAACATGCAAGGCCGCTCCCTGAGGCTACGAGAGCGCAGATGAGCGGCACCGCCAGAACAGTCAGACTGGAGGGAGAGTTAGTCTTTCTTCGCACGGCCCCCCTTTTATACAAAGCTGTGTTTCTATTTAAGGCAACCATCTTTGTGATATGTGCGTTTGTCACTCCTATTTCCCAGCAGCCTTTGAGCCGTGGCTCATTGTTGTTGATCGGTGTGCCGGGGAGCTGGTTTGGCACGGTGACAGGTTGTCACAGATCTGACAATGAAAGGACGGGTGGTGGACTAGACTTGTAAAAATAGCAGCAATGAAAGCAAACAGAGACATTAATGAGCCTAGTGTGGTGTTGCTGTGGAGTCCCTGGAGGCTGCACACTCACAGGCATCAGTGTTTCTTGTCAAACAAAATGACATAAAAGCTGCACATTTAAAGACCACAGACATGGAGAGTTTAAAGAAAGCCGTCCTCGCAAGAAGTGCATCTACATACACTCCGTTCTTAAGCAACAGACATATCTTTCATACAAGCATGGCCAGAATGCCCATCCCTGAAACCGTAAGTCTGGTACATAGTAAAGGTGTTACTTCACAGCCTTCAATAATCTGTGATAGGTCTGTAATATCATCTGTGTAATGGACTCATGGGACCACAAGGTGTCTCTTAACATCCACAGAAGAGTTCATTTCTCCTCTGGAAGTGGTCACATGGTATAATCTGTGAGAAGTGGATATTAAAAAATGAGGGCGACAGGGCGGAGGTGAAGGGAAAAGAACGGAGAGGAAGGTAGAGGCTGGACTGTCCTAGTTGGAGCAAATGAAAGTCAAACGGGCTCTCGAATACAATCCTCTCCTGGGAGAGCTTCAGGCACACAGGTTGGGCCAATATGATATGCTTCTTCACATTTACTATGAGATCAGAAACATTTGTAGCCTCAAATCCACATTTATTCTGATGAATATCTATCGCTTTGGCTATTTTAGGAACCCTCAAACCTAATGAACACCCACAACTGAGAAACTCAAAACACACACACACACCTGTCTCCTACATTCTTTTATTATTCACATTCAAAGTGAGACAAGGAAGCAATCCATGAATCTGAGGGCTGTCAATTTTCTATATTTATAACGGTTACATCTTCCCCCTCTGAGCCACAGAGCTCCATTGTTGTCCATAAACTATTACAGTTACTATAACATCAATGAGCCACACTGTTGCACTGGGTGACACACACACACACACACACACACACACACACACACTTCTGACTCCATTTAAAAATGACACTACATGTTTTTCATTTGATTGACAACTTCAGCACCACAGAAAAGTACTGAAATCAGAACGTACGGAGAGACAGACTAACACAGACCGGTCAGGGTGCCCATGCTGTCATAATGTTTTGGTGTAACTAAACATTTATTATGTCACTATATTTAAGAATGTCCTCACTTTGTATGGAGATTAAGCAATAAAACAAACGCAGGTATCGGTGACGGGCTGAATTATTTTACTACCTTTAACCGAAAATGAACTGATATCACTGACAATCAGTTCATCGTTTATGTGTAACATCAGTTGAGGATTTCCTGCTCGTCTTGGTCTCTTGTGAGAGTAATGTGAATATCCTTGCATTTTGGACAAAGCATGCAATGGCAAGACATCACCATGGAATTTAGGAAATTGTGATTTACATTTTTCACCATTTTGACATTTTATTGACCAATGGCAGATTAACCGACAATGAAAAGAATAGCTGCAGTCATATTTTCTAGGGAGCTGTTTGCTTTGTTAAGATCTTTGTATTAGCTGATTTAAATATTTGCCTCCTTAAGCATCCAAGCATGAGGCAAACAATTAACATTCAAATGTGCAATTCAACAGGCACCACAAAAAACTACATCTGGGCGGCATTATGTTTCTTCCCAAACACATTTGCGAATGCTAATTAGTTGTACATGCACTGCACCTTAATGAGCAGGCACCCCTGTTATAATAAAAAACATGTTATAACATAACTTAATAAGTATACTTTCCTGCGTGAGTGCTAATTTATATGAACTGTGGCAGTTCTGGGTTTCAGTTCTCTGCCAGTTATTAATTAAGGCCAACTCTGGATTTGTGCTGATCAGAAATCATTGCTGACCTTAAACACATCTAATCAATCACCAGCATATTGCTCTGATGTTAATTGTATATGACAGACATATCGCAAACCAAGAATTAGGAACACTGCCAGAGCATCATTCTTAAGTGTTCCTCTATCAGCACAGCTTTTAATTCATTATTTAACTAATTATAATGAATCTAGTCATCTTCCTGGTGTTTTCAAAACATTACTGAGTCAATATGGTTCCTCCTGTTTATATTGTGGACAGGGGATGTGCGAGGGGCCGCGATGCGACTCACCGGTTCAAGTTGACAGGTGCGACGACATGAATGAGACTTGCTCTAAAGGACAGCAGCTTAGCAGCTAAACAGAAGCACTGGAGAAAGGGTTCAAATGAGGTAGAAGGCAAACCCACACAAACTGGACTGTTGGCAGCTTAGCAAGCCAGCTAGCTCCTCCATACTAACCAGACCGCTACGGTGGCCACCAGGGGACCAGGTCTGCAAACACGAATAGCAAAAACCTGAAACACTAACAGGATAACAGAAGCAAACTCCACTCTTGCTGCTTCTGCTAAAGATGAAACGTACAGGCGTTCTGCGCTTGGAGTCAATTTAGTCCACCATTCAATAACTAAATATTTAACACCTAACACCTAACAGAAGACTACCTTTTAAGGCCTTTTATAAGTAAATGTACATGTTATTAGTAAGTGTGAATTTAAGACATGTTAAGATTTCCTGCATATAAACGTGTTCACATATGCACACACGTGTTTTCTGAATGTTTACAATAATTTGACTCAACTGCACTTTATAATAATTGGCTCACCAAAAACTGTATTTAACAAGAATCAATTCAAGTGGGTGCATTAAGATATTTAAGCTTGATTGACAGCCTCTCCAGCCCACGGGATTAAGCTAATTAAATAACATTATGTGAAAAATATAGCGGAATCACTTCTGACTTTTAAAGCTGGATAAATAAACGCTAAATTATATGACTGACCTTAGAGGTGCTTTATTTCACTGCATATGCATATTGGAGATTAAAAAACACCTATAAATATTAATGTTGGGCAATTTCCAGACTGCATTATCTCTGTGTGGGCTTAGAGCAGAATCAGCCTGATGCCTTTCTTCACCAGAGCAGGCCAGACTGACAAACACTCAAAGACGGACTAATGGAGTGGATAATACTCATTATGTTGGGATACCGGCAGAATAGCTAGGCATTAATTAATGCACAGTTAGTGCATATATAACTATAGTAATTCATGTACATTTAATGCAGCAACAGTTGCTTTTTAAGTAAAGTAACCAACGTAATCTCTCGTCTCTATTTCCAGTTGTAGAAAGTATGAAAAGTGATCTGATTTGTATTTGCTATTTAAACAGAGGGAAGATTAGAGGCACATCCATCTTGGCTCAGCCCCAGGGAATGAAGGAAAAGGTTACTAAATGTATCACTCTGCCTTCTGCTGCAGCAGATTTAAGAACGGGAACTGGAGTCTGATTGACCGCCATCCTCTGAGGGAGAATCTATTGCCACCATTGTGTCCCCTCAAAGCAGGGACGCCATTAATTATCCACGCGCATGCACACAATCAGTGTCTTGCTCTCATGCCTGTCCACACGTGCACTATAGTGCCAAAAACTGGGTTGTATGGAGTTACAGTAACGATGAGCTTTGAATCAGGAAATCCACCGTTCTCTTTGGCTTTGCCAGTTCAATTCCCAGAACCAAATACTGTGCGGCTCTCACAGTAACGTAAACATGTGGAGCAGGTTAGTCCTAGAAGCTGTCTGAAAGTTCCGAAGGACAGGAATTTCACACCTAAAAGTACAGCTTTATGTTTCATTTTGTGGCTGTCCTCATCTATGTCTTTTCCTCTGGTTTGGTTGGTGTGTCATTATGGTGTAAAATGTCACAGTAAAATATATCCGCACATGCTTACAAGACAGGTGGAGCTGAGTACTAGTCAGCCACAACAGCTCTCCAAGCTTGCAGACTGCTACTTAGCAAGCGAGCTAGTGAGGTCTGTAACCAGACAATGAGTTCAAGTTTATTCTCAAGCACGAGACTGTTATGTAAAAGTGGATGATGGAACAAAGCTAATAGGCTATGACAGCTGCTAATGTAGTGGCACAAATTTGTGTGTCAGAGTTCAATAAAGTTATGGATCCGTTGAGTAACTTACACAGATATACTCGGCGTGGAGAATCAATTGAAACAAACCAATAACGCTCCAAAATGTTGCTGTATAGATGTTGGTGCGACCGAGCATTTTGTGTTATTCTTGTTGCTTTTGCTTGTTCTTGTTTTGCATATTTTGTCCTGAAGAAGAAAAGAAACCTTAAAGAATTTTTTCAAAAAGCTTGCTTTGTTTGGAAGTCAGCATCACACAGCATAACCTCTGATCATGTTTGCCCCAGCACTTGCTTGGAAATGCTGAAATGGCTAGCTGGGAAACATGAAATACTAATATAATGTTTAATTATATACATACAGGCATGTGGTTCAAGCCTACAGTGAAGATGGTCTCGTCTAAATATCACTGACAGAATGAATAAGGAATTTATCGACACACTGTCTAATTATCTAGATGAGTATAGAAGAACAATAAACACGGTTAAGAAGGTGAAATAATAGAATGATGACTTTCTTGCTTTAGATTGTGAAAAGCTGTTTCTACCTGTTTCTCACACTGGCCATAGTCTGGGCCCTGGTCTGGTTGAAAGAAGCATGTTTCTCCATGATTCTTTGCCATCTCGATCAGCCCCATGGCCGTCCTCACTGTGGCATTACGAGCGTGGACGAACACCATCACCTGAGACACACAGACATAAACACATCAACACGAGTCCACAGAGAGGTTCAGCTGATACAGAAACTGTCTAATCTCTAGAAGTTTAACTTCAAGTCAGCTGGTTCATCAGTTACTAGCCACAATGCAAGACAGTTGTAAACACATGCGCGAGCATAGATGGCTGCACGTGACTGCAAAAACACACTATACGTACATGTCGTACATTTCAAGTCACACAGAGAACAGAGACAGAAAAATGATTTTAAATCACTCTCCGCAGAGAAGCAATAAAGACGTAAACACACAATGGACAGGCAATGCTTAAACAGACCAAAGCTGTGCATGGATGGCAACAGCAGGGTTAAACAGCAGGGTTAAACAGCACTGTGGTTATTAGACACAAATAATTGGACATTTTTATGTGTGAATAAGCACGCACGTTGACAAGAGCTTTACTGTTAGCTATTTAGTTATTTATTTCAGGAACCTAAATATACAGGAAAACAATAAACCATTGGCACCTAAATTATGATATTTTAGAGTCCAAATGAGTCTTTCTGTGGAGCTCAGGTCTCTTTCAGGGGAGCTGAGCTCCACGTAGCTCCCCCATGTTTCCAACCCATGTCCAGCTCCTCCCTTTGTGTAGGCCACACCCTAAGTCTGATGTTGATGGAACTTGGATTATGAGGACAGAAACCCTTCTTTAAGTCATCCACGGACATATGGACAAATTAAAAGTAAAAAAAACCAAAGTGTCTTAGTAAGAGTTTGTTCCAGCCACAGCACAGTGTCCGTGCTTCTCAGAGTGTGTGGAGCTCTGCTGGAGGGATCAACAAAAGATTTTCACCTATCTGGTGTTATGATGATGGTGGCGGAGAGTCTAACACGTCACTCCAAACCATAGGTCTTCGACTGGGTGGACATGTGGTGACTGTCTTCCACGGCCCACCACGTGATTCACAGAGCCCTTTCACTGTATGGAAGCATCTGCACTGATTATGTTTCCGATTCATCCTTTAATATATGGTATATACTGTAAGCATTTGGATGACTCATTTAGGGGTCCTACAAAATACTGAAAATACAGAAAAGGATGCAGCAACAGTCTAAAGTGATTGCACATTTGATATGAACCCGTCAGCGTACACTGACAAAATAAGTACAAGACAAAAAACCTCTACGTTGGTGTAACATTTCCTTAATTTACCTGCAAAACATCCATGGAAGACATTGTAGACATTTTGTAAATTTTTAGCATGGAACTATAGTGTTAGACCAACAATACTGACTGACTGCACACACATGTAGCAAGCAGCTGTGTGTAAGCTCCAAACACAGTGGGTCCAAAGAGACGGCTGCAGCAAAATGTTATGTATTCAAAGTGTTTTATCAGCACCACTGAGCTGTGTGGAAGCATTGTCGGCAGTAACCGCCGGCTTCTCAGCTTATTAAACTTCCTGCTGGCAGCATGCTTCCCACCAGGAGGGGCGCTGGGAAAATCATAAAGGAAATTTCATCCGTCAGATCCTCCCAGATGAAATTAATATATGTCACAGCCACTTCTTGACAATTTAATATTGGGCGAAGAAGAGGCCTCCCTAGCTGAGCTGTGGCCTCAGCGGCCTCAGCCTGCAAGTCGGACTGGACTGGTGTATCATTTCGACCACGGAGGTAAAAAAATATGTCAGCGGTGCAGTGAAATTAAGTTGGTTTACAAGTTCTCAAGGGCCACAGCAAGACTCATATTAAGTGTGTCTCTGAGGGAGATAATGGGAACGAGAGAAGTGTGTGTGTGCAATAAAACGATGCAGACAGGATAACAACCGTGCTCAACAGGGAGCTCAACTCGTGTAGCAGATGGGAGCTAAACGGTAAAGTCTGAATTCACAACTCTCCTGCTCCCCATAGGCCTTCTGAGGCTGCAGGATGGGTGGAGGCGGGTGGGGAGGGTAACACTGGGGGAGATAAGGACTTCAGAGACTTTAGATAGCAGGTGTTCATTCCAACGGTTCACAAAAATATTTACTGCAGTAGTTCCTATTCATGAAAAAGTTCAGAGAAATATTTTCAAGGGAAACAGGAGTTGTAATAAAGTACGAACTGTATCCTGACGCTACACCAGCATGACTGTGTGCCTCTCTAAGCTGTTCTACTCCAACATCTGCATGAAGTCTGGTAGCGATTATTGGAGAAAAACAATCAGAGTATTATTTGTTGTCATGCTCAGGAAATACTCATGAGGGAAACTCATAAGGTAAGGTCGCCGTACACAGCACACCTGCAGAATGCTGGTTTAAATGAGGAGATTGAATTAGGCAGATGAATTCATTTTGAGTGAAAGGAGGATTGCTCAGTGGGTATGATTGTAGTCAAGGTAATCTGCCCTGCTCTCATTTATAGGACTAATAGATTGAATGTGCATGCCACAGGCACACTCAACAATATTTGAGCCCCACATCAGGGCTCACCGGCATACAGGAAAATACAACAGAATTTCATATATTGTATCAGATGATTTAAATGCTGGCAGCCCGACAATGAAACAGAATCTCCATTGATTTTCCACTTCTTGATATTGTGTGCATACTGTATTAGTCGTGCACAATTAGTGGCTTTTTTATCACACTTCTAAACCCAGAAACAGAAAACAGCTGAAGTGTAAAGAATCTGCTCTAATGAAAGCTGCAAACACTAGCGGGCCCAACTAACTACCTTATTAGCTACAGTAGGAACCTAGCAATGATAACAATTAAAAACCTGCTGTTGTGTAGTTCTGAGTAAAATTATGGACCCACTCTTGCATCCATTGTTCTGGCTCTGGCTCAGGAAGATCACATTCCCATTCTTAATCTTGCCTACAAAGTTCTGATTGACTTGGTTGTTTTTCCAGCCAGGAAAATGCCAGACCTGAGAAATATCTGAGGCGAAACGGTCTGGAAACAGGCTGTTTATGGGGTCTGCTGCACCCAAAAAATGAAAAACATAAGAGACCAATTAAGATGATATACTGGCTAGATGATACTGTTAGACTAATTATGCACAATCCATAAATGGAAAACCCACGGCTGACATTTAAAAGACAGTCAATATTTACTCTTCTTTATATTCACTCACTCAAAAACACAGAAAACGTGTTTTATGGGGTTGTAATATA
The DNA here is from genome assembly GCA_036024995.1 of Gadopsis bispinosus. NCBI lineage: Eukaryota > Metazoa > Chordata > Actinopteri > Centrarchiformes > Percichthyidae > Gadopsis > Gadopsis bispinosus. Next base: position 13,314 of record JAVQJV010090008.1, on the reverse strand, counting down.
TAAACATGGGTACAGTTTTACAGGGTTCAAACATGTGGAGAAACCCTTACCTGATGACCGGCTTTAACCTGCTCCAGAACTTTGTTGTAACAAACCTCCTCCGTGTCATGAAGCTGCTGGATCTGGACAGGACACAACATCACAACAACTTGTTAACGCAGTGTTAAATCTCTCTAGTGAGTCTCAGGCAAATACAGCTGTAACCTACACACTGTCCATCCTCCTGTCTCACTCTGCACCTGAACCTCTGCTATAAACAACCTATAATCTCAACACGGACACTGCCTTTATGACTGAGCAAAGCTAGTTTACTCTGAACACAGGGAAATAAACTACCTGTGCATGTAAAAGTAACAGGGTCCCATAGGTTTTTCTAAATGGATCCACATCATCTTTGCTTGTTTACCTTGTTGGTGGATTTGATGCCAACAAAGGTCTGTCCAAGCGGCACCGGTCTGAAGCGACTGTCAAAGAAGAAGAGACCAATATAGGGGTTGACATGTAGGAAGGCGGCCACATCCAGATAGTTGGGCAGGGTGGCTGATAGTCCCAGGATCCTGATCATACTCTGGGTGGACTCCACCTAAACATCAGACAACAAAACAGTGTCACAGTTACACCAAACTCTATACGTTCAACCAAGGCAGAAGGGAAAGCTGCAGTACGGGGGGAATGCGTTCCTGAAAAGAGCCTGATGAGATGACCTGCAGGTCAAGACAAGAAAAGGCAACGTGCGCAGAGGAAAGAGAAAAGTGTGGAGCACAGATGATCAGAGAGGTAGTGAAATACCTGCATTAACAACGTTAATTCCACACAACCATTACGACGCAACGTACGTGTACATTTGCTAATTGCAATTATAACACTTTTTTTAATCTATTCTTTACATGTATTAGAATCTTAATCAGTCTGTTTCTAAATATAACATTGGTACCTTCACACACAGGTTTTCCCAAATGCCAATGACCTCTCAGCTGTGTCTGGTGCTACACTACAATTTGCTGTAAACTCGCAGTGTCGGGAGGCTAAATTACATGCATGTTTTAATTTTCACACCAGTAATTGATTCAGCAACCAGTTACAATTGCTTCACTGTTTGTTGAACCTGATAAATTCAGACCCTGATCATTTGAGTTTACAGTACGTGCATAGGCCTGCACAGTTGCACCTCTCCAACAGAGCTACAGTTGTGCTGTGGCAATGCCCTAAGACTAAGGCCGCCCAGTCATATGTAATATCAGTCACATATCTAATCGCAATAAGTCAATAGCAATATAGACGATTGGCCAACCCTAATGTGTGCTTACAACAGAGGGCTGGAGCAAAGAAAAGTAGCGTAAATGATCAAAGTCAATGATCTTACTCATGTACGTTTATGTCTTTACTTTGTCTTTGAAACCTGGAGAATATTCAGTATATTGTGTATGAACGTGGGTGAGAGGAGAGAAAAGTAGAGGGGGGTTGCCCTATCTGTGAGCCTCCTGCTGGACGTGACAGGGAAGATTGGTAAGGTCTTTAATGTGATGCAGTACCTGTCAAACCATCCCATCAAGATAAGACCTAACCAATCCCTGCCAGCGGACCGGGCCTGCACTGCACATACACACCGCAGCTGAGCCTCCATGCTGCAGATGTACATCATGTTCACCTACAGAGAGTCAAACCGTCTGCAAGGCGTTTCTTTTACAACACCCTTTACTTCATGCAACTCTGAGTTTAACCGACTCTCAGTACGAGAGATAAAGAACCCATGTTTCAGTTAAGTTTGTGGCGTCATAAAATTTTATGACAACATAAGGTAATTGTGATTAACAGCTGAATTTACAATTACCCAAAGGATGGGAAGGGTAATGAGCTGAATAAAATAAAATGAATAGGTTGCAATATTAAAATTAGACCGTGTGGTGATCTGCAAAGTCCTCCGTGGCTTTGCACTGAGATCCATGTAGTTCACAAGGCTACAGACAAACGCTTACATCAAATAAAGAAAAGGAAGAACCAGTAATGGACAGTGGATTTGCACCCGAAACGCTGGACCTTTGAACCCTTTATAGCAGGACAGATACCAACACACTTGCGGCTGATTCCTGCCTGTACAAACAGCTAGTAAGGTAAATAAATATGTTGCCATGGTCCTTTAAAACTTCTTTGTTTGGAATGAAAATAACATCACCATATCAATGTCTGAAGTATCACTTTAGAATATATAAAAAACTGCTGTCACTACTACTTCCATGTTGTACATAGCTCTATATTACATAACAGTATGTAGGTACTGTATAAAGGTTAATTGTATAGCGCATTATATACTCATCTGTGCAATTCCAATGTAGAACCATGCCATACCACTTAAAGTTAGTGTACACTGCTGTTACTAATTCAGCTTGTAGTTTTAATAATTATGTTTTCATGCATTTCTGTGTACCTCTGAGTGTGCGTATGTTCTATACTTTGTGAATGAATTGGCTGCAGTAACAACACAATTTTCCATTGGTGTTAATAAAGTACCGTATCTCTCTATCTGTCTATTATAACTGGAAATCTGCTGCTGGCCGTATACAGTTTTTGCTGAACATGAAAAAGGGGCACTCCACCAATTTCAGCCAACTGTGAAAGAAAACAGTTATACGATGTCTTCTGTGGCACTGGAGGAGCTTTCTCAAGTCTGGGAAAGTAAGCCTGATGATATGATAAAGTATGAGATGATAAGAGTACATCTATCCATCCATCCATCTACATCGTCAGGTTCAAACTGATTCTGCTTCACAAAATAGGTTGGCATTTAACACACAGGGTCTAACATTATTATGGGAAGTGCAGAATCTTGACCCATACCAGGGATCACGCTAAGACTTCAGAAAAAATCACAATAAAAATTGTTTATTGTGTATTGTCCATTAAAAAAAACCTCACTTACTTTGAACCTCTATATATACACATAGTCACTAACATACATTTCATTCATATGTCAGTAAGATTAAAATAAAGCTCCATCTCTAATGCAAGTCTAATGTGTAAACACTTGTGTTATTACGGATCTGTGAAGTCTGACATTGCAGCAACTTTTGTTTCTTTTAGTATGGGAGGCGGTATGACCTATCAGAGAAACAGGGATTAGATCCCTCACATTTCATCTACTATAAATTCCCACTGTATTATCAGTTGTGTTTTTACACATCTTCTAAAGGAAGCTTTGCTAAATTGTTGAGTAAGTGTATTAGAGTTACATTTATAGTAGCTTTAAAAAAAAGTGGTACGGCCTACATTTCCCAGTGGGATGTAGAAGACAAATTGTCAACAGAAAGCAGGTTTGTGGAGCGGAGGGATCAGAATCTCCACGGGAGCAGAGTAGAGTGGGATGGGGCATCTACATGAGAAGGTAGTAATAGTGAGATATACTGGGGGAGGTGGTGGGAGAACAAACAGTCTTGCATAGACCTCTAAGACATACCGAGGCCATTAAGAGCCATTCAAACCATGTACCTCCAATTGTGGTATTTCCCGTCTCTAAAATAAACTGGAGGATTGTTGTATGTGCTCCTTTATGGATTGAGTCGTCTCAAAGACGTCAGCAGTTCGGTTTTTCTCAGCGGAGGGTCCATCCGAAATCAAAAATGCCTTCTTTAGACGTGCAGAAACAGATCTTAGGTTTTGGCTGCTTCGAGGCAGTGGAAACAAAGTGTGAATACAACACTGGAGTATTTTCCCCTTCTAGGTGGATATGGCATTCGTGCTAGTAAACAGTTGAATATTTACACATCCAGTAGTCATGGAGCAACATTATCATCCATTTGGAGTCATGTTTCTGGCCACCTGGCAAATATATATATAATATTCTCTCTCTTTTAGCGACCCCTTTCACACTGTGGATGGAATATGGAATTCAGTTCACTTTTTGGGTGAACTGACAGATTAGGTATTTCTGTCTTTGGTCTAAATCACATGAAGTGCCAAACGCAGATAAATGGCCTATTTTGACTTGAGGAATCTTCTGTTTCTCTGAAATGACTGGGGTTAAAGTAAATTGTGAAAATCAGATATTTAATCAGTTTGAATTAGGTCAGGACTAGGAGTTACAAGTATGACCATCTATCAACTAGGTATGTCAGCCTTGACAACATTGTATTCAATATGGTCTCGAGCAATGCTGATCCTGAGTGTTCAGATGCTGGTCTCTGGCTGTGGTGGTGCGGTGTGAACTCTGCTTTGGGAAGTTCATTTGTTGTGGATTTAGGAAGGAAGGCCTCATCATCCCTATCAGTATAAATTAAACTAATGGGGAGGGAAAACACTCAACAAAATAAGCTGGAGAGATGACAACACACTAACCTCATTCAAGGAAAATGCTCCTCCTTGTGATCTTTATTAAGGGAAATGAAAGTCTTTAATGGTGGAATGTAACTGCATGTGCGTAATTGTACAAATGTTGTCCACCTCCGACTAGCTAAAATATTAAAATACTGTACATCTGGGGGCTTGGGCCTTAAAACTCCTGACATCAGGCTGTGTTTTGACAGCCTGCATCTGGCCAAGTAAGTCATCCAAAACACTTTAAAAACTGCATATTGTGGTCATTTGTTGGCATGAAAAAATCATGGTCAAGCACCTAATTATTAAAGGCATGCCTTACGTCAGCTTAGGCAGAACAAATGCTTAAATACCAAACCACGAAGAAGAAGCCCTACAACAGAGCGACATTAAAGGCCTTTGTAACAGACAGACTTTATCTGGAATGCGGTGCATAGCGGTATACTGGTAGCAGTACACATGACCAAAAGAATTTAGTCCAAACCAAAGCTCATCCAAGCAAAACATCAAAGTGATAACTGGCTCGGTTCTAAAACATTTGCATACAAAAACGGGGACAAATATCGTTTAGTTTGCAGGGATTTCCATATTAATGTGTCTGAAGCCGTGAACTTAAGCACCGAGCGCATCACAGCAGCCACCTTAATTCCTTCAGCACAATCAATTATAGGAGTCTGTCAGGTGTGGCAATAATTGGACAGAGAGATGAAGGAGGTGGGGGAGGGTCTGTTGGAGGGAAGTTCTCACACACAGACAGAAACAGAGGCATGCTGCTTCTGTGCCAGCCACAGAGACCAGACCTACACATTCTACTCAAGTAGTGACATAATTCTCCATAGCCTCTGCAACACATTCACATAGTCTGCATTACTTATCTATTCGACGCACATGCTCCGTTTTTACACATCGCTACTGTTAAACTGTAGGCTAACATCAACGCAATGCTCTGTGTCCAGAGCCTTATATGTCAGTAGTATGTGTAAGTCACTGTGGGACGTGCACATCGTGTGCACATTTGACCCTTGTGTCAGGTGACGGAGGAGGATGTGGGTGGCTCACACAACAGCAGACTTGTTGTTAGACCTTTTGTTGAACTTGAAGTAAATTTCTATTTTCCAAGTCATTTGTGCCAATTTGTGCGCTTTGATATTAATGTGTGACCAGTATTCAGATATCCTGAAGCCAAAGACTTTTGAACAAACAGACAAATTGTATTTTGAAAACGGGTTTTCACGGAGTGCAGAGGGCATCATTATTCTGTGAGCTAAAACCTTGTGAAACATTTTGCCACTCCTCACACCTCAGCAGTGTCATCAAACACGGCTGTCAAAGATCAAGGCTGCAGTGAAAGTAAAAGCACAATCTACGTACATTCAATGCCAAGCTGTGTGGAACTATCCAACACGTGGCATGAAGTAAAACCAACTGCTGCAGACTAGTGGAGATGGTGGTCTGGTGGTGCATGTCTGATGTAATGGGACAGACTGCTTCAGGTTCACACTGGTTTCCCTCACAGAGCCACACTGCAGGGTCTAACACTGCACATTTAAATTAAAATAATAGTTGGTAACACCCAGGGGTCTAAAGGTACATATATTCATCCAAATTCATTTAGTCCAGGATATTCAGTTCAATAGGTGATGCTCTGTGAAAGAAATAATTATTGTTGAATACACTTAGTATTTAGCTTCATGCCTTGTGAAAGTATGACTTCTAAATAGTGAAAGCTCCATCTGGACAGCTTTGGCAGTGTTGTGTGTTAGCTAGACCATTCTAGCCAGGTTAGCCACTGGATGTACAGTATAGAACACATGGTGAATGTGGTGTCACTTAGATCTATTGCCTGCAGGTTGGGAGTTGGGTGACATTATATGTATGCGTCTGTCAACAGTCACACATGCTACACTATCACAGTGCTTGAGCCCCAACATAATGTTCCCTCACAGCACCAGTTGTCAGTCCATTGTGACTGCATCGTAAAGGAGCACAAGCTGCAGTCGTTCAGGATTTATCCACTGTCGAACCATGGATTTTGTGTACAGTTACACCCCTTTTTGCACTGAGGCCTCAGTGTTTATTGACATGCTAATGCTCTATAGCTGTATTCTAAGTACTGCTGGCAGACAGAGAGTGAAGAGGCAAACTTGTGCACTGCAGCACAACCTCTAGATGTGTTAAGGCGTACAAAGCACCCAGTCAGCCCTTCTTCAGTAATATCAGCTAAACCTGCAGATAAATGGGCTGTGAACCGAGTAAACAGCGGTCACATGTATGGACCAGTTTTCAATTACCTTTCAGTTAACCCCGCCGAGAGGTCTCCATCGCTGCACAGCACAGCAGCTCATCCCTGCAGCCCTGCGTCTGTTTCACTCTGCCTTCCTCACTCTGGTCGGAGTCTTTTAGCATACAACTCTTATCCATGGGTTTTCAACATTTCTCATAATGATGAGCACATGAGTCATCGTACCATCACACTACAGTCAAAGTGGGATGTTTATTTTTACTGACCTTCATGTTTGCAATCTACACACCTATCTATAATATGCCAATCAAAGGCACATTCATAAACATTTAAAATTGATTTCTCCTTCACCCTCATTAATTTTTCCTTTTAAACTGTCTTCTAGTGTTTTACATTGTTTCATTATTCTATTTCCCTGTTTAGGTTCTTTTTGTTTTATCCTTTAAAGTGAAATGTTTGAAACTCCTTCAATATAACTACTGAATAATTATGTGTTACCTTTATGAACAGTGATGATGGTAATGATAATGAAATCAAGATTATTTCTACCTATGATGGTTAGCAGGTCAGGTGGATGTATTATGAACTCTGAGCTGATAGAAATAGCTTATATATATATATATATATACACACACACACACACACACTTATCAGCCACAACTCTGAGCACTGACAGGTGAAGTGAAGAACACTGATTATCTGGTTACCATGGCACCTGTCAGTGGGGGGGGGATATATTAGGCAGCAAGTGAACATTTTGTCCTTCAAGTTGATGTGTTGAAGCAGGAAAAATGGGCAAGCGGAAGGACGTGAGCAACTTTGACAAGGAACCCAACTGTGATGGCTAGACGACTGGGTCACTGCAGCTCTTGTGGGGTGTTCCCGGTCTTTATCGGTCAAAGGAAGGAAAACCGCTGAACCGGAGACAGGGTCATGGCCAGCCAAGGCTCACTGATGCGCGTGGCGAGCGAAGGCTGGCCCGTGTGGTCCGATCCAACAGAAGAGCAGTAGCTTACAGTAGCTTTAACTGCTGAAGAAGTGAATGCTGCTTGGGCAACATTCTGCTGGAAAACCTTGGGTCCTGCCCTTCATGTGGATGTTACTAAGACACGTACCACCTACCTAAACATTGTTGCAGACCAAGTCCACCCATTCATGGAAACACTATTCCCTAATGGCTGTGGCCTCTTTCAGCAGCATAATGCGTCCTGCCACACTGCAACAATGGTTTAAGGAACACAACAATGAGTTCAAGGTGTTGACTTGGCCTCCAAATTCCCCAGATCTCAATCCAATCGAGCATCTGTGGGGTGTGCTGGACAAACAAGTCCGATCCATGGAGGCCCCACCTTCTGCTAACGCCTTGGTGCCAGATACCACAGCACACCTTCAGAGGTCTAGTGGAGTCCAGGGCTCGATGGCTCAGAGCTGTTTTGGCTGCAAAAGGGGGACCTACACAATATTAGGCAGGTGGTCATAATTTTATGGCTGATCGGTGTATATACTGTATATTTCATAAGTATACTTGGTACTAGAACACCTTAGGCCAAAGATCGATGATACAACCACAAGGTCATGCATCCTGTGGGAGGTGACAGCCTCCATTGTGCAGGCGGCTGCTAGGAGGTGTGGGCAGAAGGTTGACGGTGCCCGTTGTGACGGCAACCTAAAAACTTGCTAGTCGACTCCAGTTGTGAAAAAGGCCATCAATCTGTAGAAGGAGATCCTGGGGTAGACCCAGAACATGCTGGGGGGATTATAGTCCATGATGCTGTTACCTCTAGGCTGGACTATTGCAACTCCCTATTATCAGGCAGCTCCAATAAGTCCCTTAAGACTCTCCGGCTGATCCAAAATGCTGCGGCACCTTTACTGACAAGAACCAGGAAAAGAGATCATACAGCTCTGGAAAAAATTATTAAGAGACCACTGCAAAATTATCAGTTCTCTGGTTTTATTATTTATAGGTATGTATTTGAGTAAAAATAACTTTGGAAAATTTGGAGGGGCCCAGAGCTGTATTTCTCCAATATTAGCTTCTCTACACTGGCTCCCTGTAAAATCAAGAAAATAATTTAAAATCCTTCTCCTCTGTCACACACCACGGGAGGAGGATCCAAAAGCACGACCCAGAGACCGGTGTTGACTTGATACACGTAGAGGGAAGTCAGACAGGTGTTGATCCGATACACATAGTGGGAAGTCAGACAGGTGTGGGTCATAGACTTGAAGTCCGTACAAGAAAACACAACCATGGAACACTGGACCGAGAGACTAACGAGTACAAACCAACTGGCACCGGTGAAGCAGAGAGCTGCGGTAATGTACCCACAGGTGAGTGATCAGCTGATGGTCAACAGCTGGGGTGGCATCACAGGTGGTGTGATAAACTGGAGTGAGGGAAGAGAACCAGGGCCAGAGTTCACGATGCGGGTCGGGACGTGACATCCTCACCTATAAAGCCCTTAATAGTCAGGCACCAACATATCTTAAAGAGCTCTGACCTGGAAAAAGTCATTAATGCACTAGTTTTTTCGAGACTCGACTACTGTAACCCCCTTCTTCTGGCATAAATCAAAAATTACTTTCCTGCCTCCAATTAGTTCAGAATGCAGCAGCTTGGCTTCTTCTTATCGGTTTTAAAAGAGGACATCACATCACCCCAATCCCGGGGGTTTATTATGAGTTTTAATTCTTTTTCACTTCTATCGCTCTTTTTTCCTGTTTTTTCTTTTCTGTTTTCTGTGTATCTAGTTTGTTGCTTTGAGTGTCAAAGCACTTTGTAAAACTCCATTTTTAAAAGGTGCTATATAAAAAAAGTTATTATTGTTATCATAGTACCCTATTACCCAACTAGAGCACTGCACACCCAGAATGCAGGTCTCTAAAAGTGGAACAGGAGCCAGAGCCTTCAGCTATCAAGCTCCTCTCCTGTGGAACCAGCTCACAATTTGTGTACAGGAGGCAGAAACCCTTCTCACATTTAAGAGTAGGCTTAAAACCTTCCTCTTTGATAAAGCTTATAAATAGCAGGGCTGATTCAGGTGAGCCCTGAGCCCCCCCTTAGTTATGCTGCTATAGGCCTAGACTGCTGGGAGACTTCCCATGATGCACTCTCTCCTCCTCTTCCTCTCCAACTGTACACACTCTTTTCCCACTAATGCTTGTTACTAACTCATCTGCTTTCTCTCCTCTCTCTGTTGCTTCTGTAGGTATTTCTGCCTCCCGAGCTGTAGAGTCTGGGTCTATGGTTGGAGCCACCTGATTCCCCAATGTTCCTGCTCAACAGCCGCTGCTGCTATTATTGTTATTGCTCTTAGTATTACTATTGTTGTATTTCTACTAGTATTATTTATATTAATATGAACATCAATGCCATTACTACTTCTGTTGCTTTACATCTCTATGTGGAACTGTACTGTGCTGCTGTGTGTACTTTCTTCCTGCTTTCACTCTCTCATACCCCCCCTTTCCCTTTCCCTTTCTCTCTCTTTCTCTCATTCAACCCAACGGGTCGAAGCAGGTGAGAGCCCACCCAGAGCCTGGTTCTGCTCTATGGAGTTAGATTTATGCCAGAAGTCGCCTGTGCGATAAAACATGCCCACCAGCAAATCATAGTATTTCACACGAGCATATATTAACTTCCACCCACTTGAAAACTCGCTCGACAATAATAATACATCCGTTTAGCCGTACTGACGCCTTGCGGAGCACCACAGAGATATCGACGCATCCGTTTGGAAACTTTGCATAGGGAAAGTGTAGCTAATAAATAGCAAGTAAATTGCTGGGTTGTTAGACGAAGCCATCTACCTATGGGGCGCCGAATGTAAAAGTTCAGTTACAGTTTTTTTGATGATTTATTTTGAACATTTAGCTCACTTTCCTCACATTTAGATCATTTTCATCACATTTGAGACAGAAAACTTATAAAAAGGTTAAATCTAAATCTAAATATTAAATCTAAATGTTAAATCTAAATCAAAATGTTAAATCTAAATCTAAATGTTAAATCTAAATGTAAATCTAAATGTCTCGCCGATTGTAAAGCTAAATATTTAGAAAATATGCAAGTAGACCACGCCTCTCGCAGTTGGCTCGCCCCAAACACCGCGCTCAGCCCCGCCCACACCATTGTCCGTGGATCAGTGGGAGAAACGCCGTGAAGAAGCGACCTTGACATGGCCGCTTCTCTGCAATTAGAAGACATTGAATGTGCGGTAATCACAGGTGTGTGCGCCACGGTGCCGTTCCACTGCTACCGTCCACACCATTAACGGTAAGTTAAATAGCTGTAATGTTTACTTCTTAATGCATCCGGACAGTGGTGTGGGCGGGGCCTTTTTACAGGTTTTCTGTCTCAAATGTGATGAAAATGATCTAAATGTGAGGAAAATGAGCTAAATGTTCAAAATAAATCAGCAAAAAAACTGTAAATGAACTTTTACATTCGACGCCCCATATCTACCAGCTTCACTTCCATGCCAATATTCAGGCGTCGCCTCCACTGTTCCGTCCACTGCGTCTTCAACTCCGAACATGTCGTCAGGACTCAGCTGTCAATCAAGGTTCAGAGGTCATTGAAAGTGACCAACCAGTTATATTCTGCGAGTGGAAGTTAATGTCTGCTTGTGTGGAATACTATAATTTGCTCACGAGCATGTTTTATCGCGCGTGACTTAAATCTAACACCATACTGCTCGAGGTTTCTGCCTGTTAAATAATTATGTTATAATAAAGCAATTTGGACTGCTTATTTCTCTGACCTGAAAAACTCCAACATAAGCAACCCCAGAGTTCTTTTTAACACCATTGCTCACCTCATTAACCCCACAACTGACCATAGCAAACATCTTGTCGCTTCTAAATGGGATGAATTTGCAGACTACTTCAAAAAGAAGACATCCAAGATCAGATCTAGTATCTGTCAGCTACACAGTGTCAACACAAATGAAGAAACATCCAGCATAAAGTGTGAAGCCCTGCTGGACAGCTTTATCCTGGTTGATGCTGAAATGCTCAGGGAAGTGGTAAGAACACTGCACTGTCCTCCATATGCACCCTCGACCCAATACCAACCTCCTTTTATAAGAATGTCTTTAATTCAGTGTCTGAGGAGGTCCTTACAATTTTTACGAGGTGTATTCCCCACAGCATTCAAGACTACACTAGCTCTTTTAAAAAAACCTAGCCTTGATCCCTCGATACAACGAGGAGCGTTCCCAAAAGAGATTAAAATTGTCTATATAAAAGAGTTCGTGTGAGGAGTAGACTTAGTGGAGCCATGTGTGCAAAGTAAGAAGTCCAGAGAAATGGCCAATCCCATGACCCAATGTAGGAATTGGACCAGAGAAAGAAACTTTTCCCATGGAGGACTTTCAGTAGTTAAAAATAAGACTAAAATCTTGTTTCAGCTGCTGTCGACTGGTTTCGTTTGTACCAACATGTATAACGAGCTTTGTTGCTGTGGGATGGTTTTCCAGAAGGCTGAGGAATTCAACATTTTAAAGCCAAATCACTTAGTTGCTCCAGGAATGAAATTTTGCATTGCAGAGAGGTGCTTGCTGAAAAATGCTTCGCCTGGGCAATTGCAGCAGTAGAAAATAGTTCACTATTTTTTCTTAGTTAAATTTGTAGGCGTTGAATGCGCTGTTGTAGCTGTGTGTAGCCGTTCTTACAAGTTACACATGATGCCATTGAAAGGCAGATAACAACCAACCAACGTAAGAACCAAGATGGCGAATGGTCTCACATATGGGATTTTTAGCAGAGAAGCGCACATTTTTTTAATTCATTGTTTTTCATTAGTGACTGTGACCTCAACAGGCCACAACAGTGCAGAAATGTACACTTTCACTACACAAGGTGCTTCACATTGAACACATTACTTTATTCTCACTAACACCTTATTTACTGGCAGTAAAAACTCTGCTTTTTGTTTCTGTAGGTGAAGTGGTTTCACAAAGCCTCGGGATAAATGCAAATTTTCCATTCAAGATGAAACATTTTCAATTCACAGGAAGCTATTTGCCTCCATTTGTACTGCCTACAGCTAATATTTTGTGTCCACTTCACATCGACTTTGTATGTAATCATGACGGCTGTAAAACGTACTTAATGTTCAGTCTGAATTAAAGCACCGAAATAAAATGTAAGGAAGCAGTGGTGTGAACTACAGCACTTTCACATACTGTGCTTAAGTGCAAGGAACTTAATTTGAGTATTTCCATTCTCTGCTATGTTACTCGTCTATTGCATTGCATTCGTACTCTTTACGTCAAAACATTTAAATCACAACTGTAGTTCATTTGCAGGTGAAAATTTTACAGAAAGCACCATGGGAGCTTATAGCACATTGTTAAAGATAAAAGTAGTGTTTTCCAACTTGTTTTTGACTTGTGACCACTTACAAAATGGCTATGTGTAGTTGGGTGTAATAGTAGGGCCCTTTGTCAACACGTTTTCCCCACCCAATGTCTTAGCTGGTTGAAGCCTAAATAAGTAAAATGATCCAATATTTCAGATATAACTACGCATTTGAGTCCAACTAATGAACACAGATGTGTATAAGAGAAGCTTTTCTTCTTTCCTTTCCCATTAATCATCTCAGGACACCTCAGATTAATCTTGTGACCCATGAAGAGGGCCCAACCCTTAACTTTGGAACCACTGGACTACCCAACTGTATATAAAGTAATTAAAACTATCTCCACCTCAAATAATGCTTACACATTAATACGTCTACTTAACTATGATTTTGAATG
>JAVQJV010090005.1:0-12257 GCA_036024995.1 Gadopsis bispinosus | reverse complement strand
AAATTAAAATGTAAATATAAAAAATTAAAACAAAAAAAAAAAAAAAAAAAAAAAAAAGAGGCTTTATTAAATCAAGAGAGAGAGTGAAGGGGCAGCACAGACAGAACAAACACCATCGGCATCCATATTAATGAGAACAATGAAGGATGAGAGCAACTGGTTGGAACATTTTCCTTAAACCGAGGAGAGAAGGGAGACGCGCGAAACTATGGCAACTGAGTTTTCTCCGTCTCCCAGCATCCTCTTTGTGAGACAAGAGGTGGTACAAGCGAGGCAAGGCCATACACAAGCGCACAGGAAACATTTCTTTTAAGATGATGATTCCAGGTAGCTCCCCTAAACTCTACTTCGATTTGTAATGTGAGGCCAGAATCCTCCCAGAAGCTTATTCTGGAAGTAATACATTATGATGGCCTTTAAAAAGGTTGGCAATATAGCTCATGACTCTAATATCAGAGACCTTTCAGAATACACAGAGTTATAAGACAATGCACACACACACGCACACACACACCGGATGATTAATGGGGCTTCCTCCCTGTTAGAGCAGCCATGTGTAATCACTATGGTCTGTCTGTGTGCGAGAGACAGCAACCGAGCGTACGTGTGTGCGCATTATGCGTTTTAAGCCAAACTAACATACGACTAAAAATCCCCGAGTGCGTTTACGTGCGTATGCTCTTGTGTGTCTATCGTACGTGTCATCATAGAACCCTTTTGCTCCTTGCGGCACAAGTCGCGATCAGAGCTTAGCCACGGGACACAGTAACCATGACAACTAGGCCCGTAGCAGCCATGACTGGATGGAGGAGGGGATGAAGTGACAGGATGGATGGATCACGAGTCTGAGGAGCACCTGGTTCAAGTCTAGTAGGTTTTTACATCTGTTCTGGGATGATGAAACGCACGGATATTTGGACTCGACGCGGGGCGGGGCTCGAACCCACACACGGTCCCTGCTGCATCCATTCACAGAAACCCTCCATGGTTGTGTTCTAGGAGTTTTTCATTCACATATTAACAGCAGTCTAACACACTGTTATCATCATTCCAAACTGGGAAATACTGGTTTCATACAAGCTAGGTATTACGTTTGTAATTTTGACTTTGTACTCACCAAGTTAAGTGCTGAGATCTTGGAAGTTTCCAGGCCAATACTCAGATTTTTAAGCCTCACATTGATATTCGGGTCGGCCAGCATTCCTGCTTTTTAACAAATAACTGTTCTACACAAACTGGCTCTACTGGGAATATGGCAACATTGCTAAAAACAAAAATCGTGAGCGGACAACCTTACAGATTTTAAACAAATCCTTAGGTTAGTCAAGCTTGCAAGAGGAGAAAACAAAAAGGTGATCACAGCTTACAGACAGATTTTGTGATAATTTTGTGCATCACTTTTACCTGAAAAGAATAATTTGATTTGGTGGAATGAGCTGAATAATCATATTTAACTTTTTTAACCATTTGTGTTGCAATCTGTGCAACACAAAATCTCTCCTCATCACTCCCTGGCTACAAGAACAGTGGCGATAGGAAAAACACAGCCCATTGAGCAAAAGGTTGGGAGCCGCGATTTAGACAATCAGTTTAACAACCTGCCTGATTGGCTCACTGCTCATATTTCTTGGACTTTGTTGCAGCGATGTCACAGACTTAGCCGTGACTTTGGCGAGTACAACGTTACCGTTAACAGATACAAAACGATGGCCAAAACTACAAAAATTACAACTTCAATAAACCCGAATCTTCATTTAATGGTCGCCTGTAGCGAAATTAACCCTTTGAGAGATGATCTCAAAGAACTCCTGAGTGGAGAGACAAAAGACAGTTCGACAGCATGCCACGAAAACAGAAAGCGGTGAGTTGAACCATTATAGCCGACGGGCAGGAAGAGGGAGAGAGAGTGTAACAGAGGTTATATTGTGCACAGTAGAATCCAAAGATTTAGAGCCTCCTTCCAGCACAGAGGCAGGCTGGGCAACTGAGCCGTAAACCAACTCTCAGCCTGTGTGAGTGTGCGTTTCTCTGCCAACCAGCACCCCAAGCAACCTAAACTTCAGCCTTTATTTAGTCCGTTTCTGTTGATGATAAACTCAGATAAGAGGATACCCGCTTGACAGACACTTTCAAATGCTACCAACCCCCCCATCACACAGACACATGACTAACAGTCAGTGATTTACTTCCTCCAAGTACTACTCCACATGCGCACACACACCCACCTCCTGAGCCTGCAGAGGCAACCATACTGTAACAACGTCCGTTAGCTACTGCAAACAATAAGGAGCCATTTTAATGTGTTAAAACCTTCTGGAGATGCTCAATTAATGTGCTGCATAAACACAACTCTCTGACTCACACTTGATAAGGTGTGAGTGTGTGTGAGTGTGTGTGCAGATAAGCCAAGGTAATAGATTTTTTAAATAAAAAAAAACAAAAAAAAATACTGAAGATTGTGTGTGTGTGCGCAAAGTCCTCCCGGCTCGCATAATGAAGCTGATTTTCCATTCCACACTCTTAACCGACTAACTTGCCATGTAGGAGTAGGAACACTAAAAGTTGTTCAAGCATAACAAATGAAGTCAACCAAACGTGCTTCAGACCATTCACTGAGAGCGATCAATTTGCCGAACGCCATTCAGTCAGGCAACACATGGTCAAACATCCCTTCTTTGCAAGACTTCGTATGACCTTGCTGAAAAAATAGCATTCAGGATCCGAACGAGGTGTTCAGCCGTCCTCGCCTTTGAGTGACTAACTTCACGGGAAGAAAGAGAAGTTTGGCTGAGAAAACTTAGCGAGATCAAGAAATTGAACAGGATAAAAACACGACAGGACAGTCAAGGACGCCCGGCTTCACAAATCGTTAAATAGCTGGGCTTTATCTGGACTGCGAGACATAATGATGAATTAGACTTTAAGGAGGAGTGCTCAGGAGCGGTGATGGAAGATAAAAGGGAAGAGAATAAGAGGATGCTGTGCTGGAACGCACAGAGTAAAATGATGAGGGGCAGAGCATGAGAGAGGGCATCTTCAGGCCTCAGTGCCTTTTCTCATTTAGGAGGCGTGCGTGCGTCATCAGGGTTCCCTCCCTGTCGTCATCCGAAGCGCCGCTGGAACAGCCAGAGTCCACTCAATGCGCCATTTGACAGAATCCCGAGGCTGGTTTCCACTTGCTGTTATCGCTGTCATTTTTATCGTCTGATCAGACAAGAATTAGAGGCAATAACTGGCAGTTCTGGTTGTTCCTCGTCAGCCTGCCTAGCGAAGTAATCTAATGAGCCAGACCTCGCGGCCTTTGAAACCGACACATTCATTTCCATTATCACGTGCGATGTGCTGCGAGTACACGCAGTGGCAGAGATGCGGGAAAGTGCCGCCAAAACAGATCGAGAGTACGGAAAGGAAAAGGGTGACAGTGGACATATTCAGGTCAGGCGTCGACACCGACGTTGGAAGCCTCAGAATGTCAAGTCTCAATGTCTAATGATCAGATCTTAAACATGTAATTAAAAGGACAACGTCGGCCGCCATCGCCATATACAGTAGCAGGCTGATGCGTTACAGCAATTTCATAACCGTAACATGCAACGCTAATAAATAAAGAGATAAATCTATCACGGACTCATCTGTTGATTAATCAATTAGTTTATAAGATGTAAAAGAATAGTGCAAAATGTCACACACAAGTTCCAGGAAGTGAAGTCTTCAAATTTCCTGTTTCTTGCTTTGGCATTTTAGAAGAATGACTCAAGCATCGTTATGAAAATATAGGTGCTGATTAATTCAGTCGAGTCATCGTTTAAAAATCGACTAATCCTCTCAGGTGTAGAGAATACAGTTCATCAATACAACTGGGAGAAGACGTGCATTTCTATTTTGTTCTAAATAACTCCGTCAGCAGTTACTCCCTGTAATCCACCTTTTCTTTCACACCGTACCAACAATTGCTTTTGTGTGCCAACGTGCATGCTAATATGGAGAAATATATTTCATCAAAAACAAAAAGAAATCAAGAACGTCAGGATTTCCATTTAAAAAGAAAACCCCAACGCAAGCAAACACAATGCAAGTCTGTCTGATAACTGGGTGGACTGTCACGTGGCCACTAAATCATAACTCCGATCGACTCATTGCCAATCACTTAAGAAGCTTTTGCTGCAGCACAGATGCTGCCAGGAGCACTGTAATTAACTTCCAGCGAGGCAATATACTTCAGATAAACAGTACCTCTCCGTACAGCACAACCCTCTGCTGTGCAGAGAAAAGTCTTTGGGTTGGTAGAAATGTTGTGGGTTTGCTTTCATCAATTCCATTGTCGCAAACACAACACCGGCACACACCGTTTAGGAGTTTATACCGGTTGATGCTGTTCAAGAAGAGAGAAGAAGAAAAAAACCCAAATCCTCTTGCACTTACAGCACATGGATTAGGACTAAATATTCAAACACATAAAGCACCAAGATGCAATTTGCGTGCTAAGAGGGGGACACTCCCGGCTCTGCCTCTTAAAGCCTTGAGCTGCTTTAATTAAAGAAAACGCACAAATGCCATAGCTTTCAAATTTAGTGTCAAACTTTGAGATCAACTCCCAGGATGTGGCTCACTTGTGCAGCATAGACATGTGCAGAACATCGGTGAACATCAAACTAGCAAAGCACGTCGATCTGAACCGTATCTTGTACACAAACTCGAGGTGCATCAACAAACAACATTCTTATATTCTCAAGTTTATCACCACAACTTTACAGCCTCTAAAAATCAATATATTAGAGCGCGTTCTATTGCTCGGGGTAAATATATACAATTAAGCAACTAAATATATCCAATTATCCCTCCAACAGATGCAGTTGTAGTTGCTCTCCTCTCAAGCAGAAAGTGATACACGAGTGCGATTATGAAAATCCCTCGGAGTCATTTCCCCGCTTCGTTAGTGCCTCTACATTAAAATCTCTTGTATCTATTCACTTCACTTAGTCTCAAATGATCATCAATTAGTTTCAATGCTGGTTTTGTCACTCTGACAGAAACTTAAGAAAAAAAAAGAAAAAGCAAATCAGTTTACATTTCATTTATTTTCCCTTCATGCAAGTGTAGAGGTGCTTTCCAGGACAACAAGTCAACCCAAAGAACCAAACAGGCAGTTTTCATCTTTCACTCCTCTGATTTTTGATTAGTCCTGATCTGAAATATTATAAACTCTTGTAAGTTGGGTAGCAGGTGGAAAGATTCAAGCACTATGGAGACACATCCAAGTCATACTGTAACTGCTCACTGAGACAACTCATTTCGCAAACACCTCAGTTATAATTACAGTGAAAAATGCATTTCTAAATCCTCGTGTACACGCACACACATCATGGGAGCAGCATGCTCCAACCAACTTAAAGACAAGTTACCAGTGTTACTACTTTGAAAGGGCATGTGGTCAATGTTTTTGATGTTTGGCCGTTTGACTTTCCATTGGCCCCTTTCAATTGAATCGATAGGCATGGAGCCCTACAATGTGTAGTACAAGTAATGACATTTTGTTCAACAAGACAGTTAAAAATAACCAAAAAGACATTTTAAAAGCTGACCACGTTTGTTACGACACCGTAGCACACATCCGTCCCACAGTGGAATATTAACACCACTATTATAAAATCTTTCACAACCTTTTTTCTTTTACAACAGCAGCATGAGCCGCATCAACATTCCTGACTTATCAGAATAGAAACAACAACGCCATTAACGCACTTTGATTTATTCAAATGACGTCCTGTGAGAGCAGAGAGGACAGCTGATCCAATTAAAGAGCATTACAAGAAGGGAGGCTGAATGAGCAGAGAATGGCAGAGTTTGTTGAGCATACTGAATGAGTAGAACACAAACCATATTACTCGCACACACAAACACAAAGGGTCGACTGTAAACAATGCATGTTGAAACCAGGGAAGCGTGCAGCCGTTTCTATACTGAAACGTGAATTAAAGCCACTGTGTGTAGACGCTCACTCTGTGGGAGACAGAAGCATGTGTTGCTGCGCGCTAATGGAGTGAAAGTCACATCAACGGCTTCCTTTTCCTTCAAACAAAAAACTATAAATCACCAGAATGACTCATAACTTGAAAGATTTTATAAAAGTATCAAACGTTTACACGTAGTGGCCTTACAATCTTTTTTTTTTTATTATTATTATTCTGTGCAAGCTGACCTGCATGTGATAAAGTAAACTAAGTGGGACACTGTACGTTAGGGTTCAATATGTGTATAGTGAAATAACTATAACCAGTCGTTATAATATATAGCCA
This sequence comes from Gadopsis bispinosus, assembly GCA_036024995.1. NCBI lineage: Eukaryota > Metazoa > Chordata > Actinopteri > Centrarchiformes > Percichthyidae > Gadopsis > Gadopsis bispinosus. The sequence goes on along the minus strand of JAVQJV010090005.1, from coordinate 5,961 downwards.
TGCATAATTACTGAGAGCAATAAAACACTGGTTGCTTAGTACTGTTCAAGAACCTGGCCAATGCAAGATGTCAGCAGGTATAAATCTTTCGGGGCCGTGTTCATTTTCTGGCCTAAAAGAACACAGAACGCGATACCTGCAAGTAATCTCCATCGACTGCTGGTCTCGTCAGCGCCACACGCTCATATTGTGACAACAAGGATGACTTCCTAGGATCTGTGAAGTGAACAGCAAAGAGGTAAAGGGTGGAGAGAGAGCGGGACTCTACCAATCCCTCATTTATGGGTAACTGTTGGGCACCAGGCTTATGCACACGTAAAGCTTTACAATGGAAGTGGAAGGCCACGTGTGCAGGGTTTTATTACTCTGGAAAAATACGACGTAGGCACATTTACAACTACTTTTATTCTTGAATCTGCAAAGTTTTATATATCCTGCTCAGTGTGCATCATCGCACATAAGAGTCTGGAGTTACACCGATACAACACTTCTACCCAGCCTAGATAATTCCAAGATCCTTCTCTTGGCCTTAAGCTGCATTTATAGACTCACTTTGATCTAAGATTTAGATATTAACACTGCAATGCAAGAGGAGACCTAAATCTCTAAATCTAATTTCATGGAAACACAATCCTCTTACACTTAATCAAAATGAATTAATGCCATTTGCTTAATCTGAAAATATTATTTTGCTGCCATAAACTTCAAACATTTAAGAGCAACAGTTGTGATTTAATTGACAGACTGCCAAACAGATTTTGCGCTGCCCTGCCAATACTTGGTCCCTGCTCTCTGCTTGTTACTGCGATAGCCAACTAGCAGCTACTCGCACGGCCATGAAATGAAAAGAGGTGCTGAGCTCTGAAGAGCAGTAATGTGTGTTACCAAGAGAGAGGAAAAGGAGACAAAGATAAAACTGGGGGTCGTGGAGAGACTGCAAAGAGCAACAAGCTCCCCCTGTCAACTCCAGAGTCCAGCACATAATCCTGCTCAGTAATCATTTCAGAGCTTTGTTAACCGTCTGAGTCATGTTAGAGGGAGAAGACAGCAGACATAATGCAGCTGGGAGTGAGAAAGGATGAGGAGTCCAACAGAAACAAGCATTCTTGTATTAGAGGCAGACAGACGAATCCGGCACACTGTGCGTCTCCGCCACAGCTGGGTTCTCTGTGTGTGTGTGTGTGTGTGTGTGTGTGTGTGTGTCTGTGGGGCTGCAGGCCGCCTCCTTTGTGTCCTGTCAAAGTGTGATCCAAAACAATACTGTCAAACTACTGAATGATATGACAGAGCTGTCAACAAAGCAATGCTATAAAAACACAAACCCTAGAGCTCACACCCTGCTTATCTTACTGGATGTCAGAGTGTGTGTGTGCATGTGTGCATGTGTGTGCGTGGACGCCACATTTGTGATGGGCGCATCCAATGTCACCTCTGAGTCTGTGCCACAGTGCTGACATCAGAAATTCTCCTTATTAAAATTGTATGAAATTGACAAGTTTATTTCCGCATTCTGCTGCACTTTGTTTGATCAAAGTCACATTTTTGGGGAAATGTACATGTGTGCGCAAAACACACACAAACACACACACACAGACAAAAACAGATTTACACGGCTGACCAAGACAGCTGCAACATTTTACTGTTAATTTTGGTATATTGGTATATTTGAATCTGTGCATAATTTTACATGTTCAGCTGAATTCAGGACTGAACATATCACAAAGACACCTAGAGACACATACACACTGGCACAGACCGACGCATAAAAACACACACCTACAGCATGTGCACTGACTAGACACTAATACATTAAGTGCATGTTACGCTACATCCTGAAGCCCAAAGCGATATAATCAGTCACAGACAGCTCTATTCTTCTTACCTCCAACCCCACTCCCCCGTTCATAACCCCTCCCTCTAAGCCTGCAGAGGAATGTGAAGTGTTTAGCTCTATCGAGCTCCAAGGCATGTCCAACCTTGTTAATACAGGCCTCTGCTGCTCGCTGGGGATCGCAGCCAAGCAGATGCCGGAACAACGCATTACTCCTCTGGCAAGATGCAACACTCACACAAGATGGTGCTCAGGTTCTCTAAGAAATGTTTGACACTTTCCAGTACCGAAAATGTTTGGTGATGCTGTGCAGACCAGGAATACGCAGCCAAAGACTGGATCAAAAAGAAAGGTGGAAGCACAGCCGTCCTCTGTCCTGATCGTCGCTCGGGAAGGCCCGCTGGGCACGCGTGGCCCTTTTCAGCAGTATTCTGTTGCACAGTGGTCCAGTCATGCTCATTCCCACCTTTTACAGATGATCACATGTTGGACATCTGAAAGGACTGGAGGCTGAGTCGAGTCGTTTCAAGGTTTTGGAGGAAAAAGGAAGCAAAAATGGGATGGAAGTGATATAAACTGAGAAAGAGATGGGCACCGGGCTCAAATCCAGGTATTTTGAAGTGAGCTGATCCAGGATCACAGGTCTGGTGATATGATCATCATAGTATATGCTAATAATTCTTGGCATTCGTGGGCACTTGGCAAACAGGAGCAGCAGATGGTTGAGGAGCAGGATCACATTCAGATAGTGTCAGGTTATTTATTAGAAGGAAAACCGAAGTATGTGTTCCATGTTGCAATCTTCAGGGATCTGGCACTCCATGTAGGCTGACAAAAATGCTAGGATTTGTTGCAACACAACATCCCGGTGTGTACATGAGCTTCAGTAGGAGCTTGGGCTGTGGGGGTAATAAAATAATCACATGTACACCTCCACTGCCAAACTGTCCTATGCACGTGCCCAGTTTCTTCACATAAATCCTGGTATTGATCTACAGAACCCGAGGGGGCAAGGAAATGGAGCGGTTTAAAATAGGACCCATCCCATCAAGAGGTACAATGCAAACAGCCCCTGCGAGGATGTGAGACAGCTGAAGAAGGAGGAGAGGAATAGAGGAAGGAACAAGCAACTGACGAGGTAGAAAAGAAATGATTCTGCGTTTCCTTTCTCCTCTGCCTTTCTGCCCTCTGAGGAGAGTTCTGGTGAATTTATTTAGACTGAAAGCCCTCAAAGGAGCAATACTTGTAATATGCCTGCTAAGGAGAGTGCTCCCCATAACAGAGACACACACAAACAAGAAGCAGCAGGAAGCGAACCCCACGTGGAGGAGGCTTCCCTTTAAGAAATACTTAAGACATTTTCGGGGAATTCAAAATGTTGTGGCTTTTTACCAGCTTACACCATAAAGACCAGAGACGAACAGCTAGCCCACCCTACTCAATCTTCACATCTAATACTCCCATTTACTCTCACAGAAATCCAGACATGGTGCACAAAGACACACACGCACAGGATGCTCTCTGCGCTGGGGTTAATTCCTCACCAGCGTGACCTCCGGGGCATCATCTCCAAGTTCAAGTTAAAATAGGACAGTGAAGTCACACGTCCCAAAATGAGGACGAAACACACAAAACCTTCAACACGAGGTTCACGACACACAGATTGTGTGACAGCGTGGCAAGTCATCCTGACCCTCTTGGGGATAGAGTCTTACTTCAGGGGGGCTTAGTGCATTTCAACTCTGTGGAAATTTGTCTGAGCGTGTATTTAGGGAGTGTCTGTGTGTTGGGGGGGGGGGCTGGTGCCACATAAATCAAGTGCGAGGTGAGGTGTTTGAAAGAAAGAGAGCCGTTGCCATGCCTACAACATGCGTGCTCACACAGAGAGGCTTATGGTTACACAAACACACGGCACGAGAAGCCACGCTGCCTCGACTTTCCCCATTCCCTGACTCACCAGCCCTGCAGTGCTCTACGGTGGCCCGGAGGTCACAACGCTCCTCATGTGAACTGCAATCCCCTGCCTACACACGCTCGCCACTTGTAAATATTTAATCAGTCCTGGAAACACCAAGGGCCACACTGAGCCCTCCTTCTGAGCAACACACACACACACACACACACGTGAACAGAAAGGCGAAGATGCATGCGGAAGCTTGCGGTTCGCTTGGCCAGAGGTACATTGGATCACATCTCACATAGCTACATGAGTGTGTGTGTATGCGTGCACACACACACACACACACACACACACACACACACTTCCCAAGAGACCCAGAGTGCGTGTCTTATTAGTTGTTCTGTTATTCTGCCACTTCCTCATTTTTGTTTTCCTGCACCCCGAGTCTTTCTTCAGTCGCACAGCTCTGAACTGTGTGGCAGCGTTTGTGTCCACAGCGCTCACGGTTTCGTTTCCTCTCCTCTCTGTACTCCTGCAGTCCTCCTATGCTGTTTGCTCCTGCCCTCCATTCCCTCTCTCCCCAGGCTCTTTGCTCCCGTCTCCCCTCCGATGAAGCCCTCATCACTCGGTCAGTGAAGCACAAATACCTCTCGCTCAGCACCTATCCGCAGTGAAACGCCATTATCTACATTAGGGACTGCACAAAATGTCACCGACACCAATTGAAAAGGCATTACACCTCTTTCTACTTTCTGCCTGCATGCTTGGTAGGTAGGAGTTGATACTGGACTGGGAATCACACCAGCAGAAGACAGACAGACATAAAAGCAAACATTCAAAAGAAGCAATTCTATGCTTATTTTTTTAACCACATACTGCGTTTTTCCTCAACAAGATTTAGCGAGTGTTGCAAACAGGAGCATTTCTTGTGACTACAACTGAAGATTTTGTATGAAATCCTCCCCTCGTGTAAATTGAAATAATCTCACTAACACGACACTAATCTGCAACTTTTTTGATCATCGATTTACCGTTTCAGTCACCTTTCAAGCAAAAATGCCAACGATTTGCTGGTCCCAGTTTCTCAAATGTTAAAGTGTGTAGTATCCTTTTTCATGAATAGTTAGTTTTTGTACATATTGCAGGAACAATAAATACGTTAATATATATATATATATATATAACAATAAAAACATTTCAGACCACTCCTGCAGCATAATCCACTTCCACCCATATGCTCAGTTTGTTCCAAATTGCGATATTTTGGGCTCTGAAATGTCAAAATAACTGTTAAAATGGCCAACCGAGTTTTATTTTTGCAGAAGCAATTCATTCCTTTTTTAATCCTTATGCACAACCACGCCGAGCAAAAAATGTCAACCTGCCACTGTGGCGTCCCACATCTTGCTACATCATTTCTCTGGAATGTTTGGTCCTTCAACATCATCCTTATAATGAGTAGCACCAACATGGTTGTAGCCACTTCCTTGTGCTGCCCCCCTTTACGTTTACAACAGCTACAAAAGCTGCGTCTTTCAGAATGCGTTCTCCATTTACAGGAACATGAATTATCCAATCATAAGCCTGCTTTGCTTTTGCCGAACTGTCCGTCAGGCTGTCATATCCATTGTTTTTTGAACAAATCATCATAAGTATCCTCAAGGGCGTGATGTGATTCGTTGCTAGATATTGAAATTTACATACTTGAGTGAGTTGCAGATCACCGTAAACCTGGGAGTAAACTGCTGGGTAATATCATCCCGTGTAACGAGACAGATCAGATGACCGCGCCCTGCTGTCTGATGAGCCCATCAATACACCTCACCAGAGGCCATTTGTTGCAAACAGCTACTGTACGGTCACAGCAGAATCTGAGTTTGTATCTCTTTTTAACCAAATGGAGATAAAAGCCATAAAAACAAACAAAGAAGGTTGGTTTTATGTTTACACTTATAAATTAAATAACTTGATTCATTGACAGAAAATGAAGCAACAATAATTTTGATAATCAATGAATAGTCTAAGTAATTTATTGAATAGAAATCAACAAACTTCCGAAATCTTTTTCTGTTTAATGTTTTGTGGCATCGTAGGAGGTGGTTCCCGTCAGCGAAGGCTCAACTCAGGTGTAGGTGGGGTCAAGGAACACACAGAGTGGGTCTTTAACTTAAAGCGAGTATATTTCAACTGATTATTAAACGTACAATTTGACACCCAAGTGTCTCTCTCA